>JXSR01S001064.1:58314-70586 GCA_000969725.1 Ophiothrix spiculata | reverse complement strand
CCTATGTTTTTTTTTAAAATTGTTGAATAGGGTCGGTCGCTGATGGCAACACAACAAGTTTTTTTGACCTAACATCATTTTGTATATTTCATAAAGTTTTTTTTTTTTACTATGTTCACCTTTTGTTATACATGGTATAATCATTTTCTAGTATTAACATCTATTATCTTCAACTTGTTAAATGACCATGAAAACATGATGTTACAGTGCCTGAGATTATTTTGCAAGTACAATTTTGAATGTTTTTAAATTGGAAACTTTTATCTTGGCATCTAGGCTGAAAACAACTGGTGTAAGCCTAGGAAAATTATGATTACTCAAATATGGGTGATTCTATAAACTCCTTCATTCTATGAGTTAGACAATAACCTGAAAAGTGATGGGAAAATTTGATCATTTGATTTCTTGAGTGTTATAAAGTCTATAGGCAAAAAAAAATGGACAATGAAAACAAAATGCAGGGTAGGGGTTACATTTACAAACAATGGGCCCTGCACCTTGGATTTCTGTTTACATTGTCTAATAAATTTTTCATTTGCCTATACTTGATTATCTTGCATTCAATTGACAACATGTGATAATTATAGACCATGTCATCTTGTCATGTGAGTGCAAGAAAGGCGTATCTGAATCTGAATCTGACTTCAATAAATGAAATCTGAATCTGAATCTATCTGCAATAGCTGGCATGTAATGTTTCATTATTTAGATTGCACAATGTATGATGTCAAATCTTGAGTCAGTGCTTTTGAAATATTTCTTCAGGTGATGGTGTCACCTAAAGAACCATTTCAAGAGCCACTAACATACGGCAGAGAATTTTAAAGATATTTTTCAGGGTTAGTGCGGATCCTTGAAAGTCCTTAAAAGTCCTTGAATTTTATTTTGCAATTTCCAGGCCTTGAAAGTCCTTGAAAAATTGACTTTATCAAAAAAAGTCCTTGAAAGTCCTGGAATTTTTGAATGTCAGTAATTTTAAAAATTAATGTCAAAAGAATTTACCATGCAATTATTTTTATCCAAAAATGAGCGAAAACAAATTTATTTTATTTGTTGACACATTCCGCCGGCTGCCGCTAATAAGGGGAAAATTCCTTGAAAGTCCTTGAATTCTTCTTGGAAAAGTCCTTGAAAGTCCTTGAATTTTGTAAGTGAAAAAGTGTACTAACCCTGTTTTTGAAATGCTAGTAACAAGGTGTTAAATATATAACTTAAGGCAGCCATTGCAGATACAACTTTCTTGCACAAATGACAATCTGTTCCAGGCCCAGATAATAAGTAACTGACATAGTATTAGAGATGCATGAGCAACTAAACAGACAATTAACGAATAACACTATCAACTGCATTTTCTTCATCTAGGTCAAGATTGCCTTGCACCATGCAGAAATGGTGGTACCTGTACCTTAGGACAGTGTGTGTGTCCAGATGGCTTTGAAGGAGACTACTGCCAGGACCCAGGTGAGTGTAGTTCATCCTTTAGCTTACTTGGTACCAGTTACCAAGTTGGTTTTTAAAGGTGAACTGATATGTTGAGTGCTATATGGTGCTTCCATGGGCCATAGTGGTTAGCAACTACCTGTACAGTGTGCTTAGATCGTGTGGAATTACAAATCATGGAGGCGTAGTGTACTGTAAATTCCCAGAATTTCTTTATTTATTATCATTCTTCTCATACTTGAACATGTTGAATTCCACCTGAGACAGAAACCAATTTTGATGTTATTGATTCCAGTGTCTATTGATTGCTACTATCCATGTGAAAATGGCGGACGTTGTGAGAATGGGCAGTGCATATGTCTAGAGGGATACAGTAGCACTTTCTGTCAAGTCACAGGTTGGTATCCCGGTTGGTATACCTGTAAATCTTGAAGTATGCAACAAGCAGCCGATTAACGCACAAAAACCAATATGACCATACGAGGAAGTAAATTAGTCCATGTTTCACAAATCATAACAAGGTACAAAATCTTGCTGAATATTCAAATAAATTTTATTTACAATGTTTGTCTATGTGTTATCAACAAAATTAGCCCAAAATAATACCCAAATAATGAAGAATTCTTGTAAAAATATATAAATACGCAGTGATTCGGCCTTAATCAATCCTAATCGATCATTACTAGTCTCTTACACAATACAAAACCACCAGTTCACAATGTTGATGAATATAAGGGATATGCTATGGATCTTGTAACAGAGTCTGATTGCTTGTTGCATACTTTAAGGTTTATAGAGTATAGTATGGGAGCACTTCTAATCTCAAGGTTGGACGCCCGGAACCGCCACTTCTGGCCGGTTGCTAGTGTTCTGAACAATGGCAACCGGCCAGAACCGGTCAGGGGCCGGTTGAGTTTTGAAGTCACCCCTAAGTAATGCAATTTGCATGGTGCTATTGCCATGGATAAAGAGTGTGTTAGCCTTTAAAAAACCTGAGTGTAACATTATCATCTATCAACAAGCGTTTATTTAAAAATGTTGAGGTACTAAAATCATGCAATGAATAGGGTAAATAAATCTATTAAGCTTAGTCTTCGGTTAGAAGCTTTATTTAGACATGTTTTTTGAGCTATAACACCTAATCTAAGAGGATGGTAGGCCCATTGTTGAATGTTAAATACCATTTATCTACAAATGTAATTACGTATGAAGTTATAGTGGTATAGTATTCAATTCTATTGTAAAATGGTAGTCTTGAGCTTCCAGACCCATAGACTCAGAGTCCATTGCATTACATATTGGGTCTGGGTTCACAGTCATTGACTACTACGAAGAGCCGACAAAATTTAGAAATATGAAGCAGAGATACCTCTTTTAGCAACAAATGTATGTGATCACTATCAAATAGCATTCAGTTCAAGAAGAATTCATAAGCCTCGGATCTGAGGTGCCATATAAGGTCATCCCTATTAGTGTCTTTTACTGCAGTTTGTTATCATATTTTTTAATATCAATTTTTGAAATTGTTTTATATCAATCTATGATCATATTTGTTTTGTTTTTTAAATTTGTGGTAGTATCTGGCAACTTTGTTGTCACAATTCAGCGGGAGCAAACTACTGAACCATTCCCAAGCCCTGGACAAGATGTAGAGGTAACATGCCGATATATCACTATGGGGAGTGGTCCAAATCAACCTAGACCAATCTGGATTGGTCCATCAGGGGAACAGATCATGCCCATTGGAGAAGGTGGTACGAATCGTGTCAATTCCAGGATTCTGAGCACCATGTCAACTCGTTTGAACATCATGAGTGTGCAGTCGTCTGATTCTGGTGTATATACTTGTCGTGTGGGACAGGTCACTAATACATATTCACTGATAGTTGTTGGTAAGTGATAATCAATTTTTATTATAATCTCAATCTATCTCAAGCCATGTGACCTCATACCATTCACCCTAGGGCGGTTGAATTCAGTGAGACATAGGGACTACGGTACTGTAAATTTAAAAATAGTCATCTACTGGTACGAAGCAAATATTAGAGATTTCAGCAAGCTTAAAGATGCAATTCATGGTGTTGATGTGACAAAAACCTCACCTCCTTTCTAGTTAAATAAAAAGAAGAGTACAACATAAATGTATATATGCTGAAAATTTCACTTCAAATTCTGATCATTCGTTTTCAAGTGCACTGTCCGGGCCCTGACAGTAATTAGAAAATGTCACACTATTTCATGTGTCTCAAAAATGCAAGTACAAAGAATGGTTTGGGGATTTTAACATGTACCAGTCAAGTATTCTTATTTATGAGCCACAAAATACTACAGGCAGAAATCAGGAATTAGCCTAAGTCTGAATACGTCGTAGATGGTAGATATAGATGGCTACAAAATTGCTGCCGAGGCAGGCCACGCTTGGTGGCTTGTCATAGCTGGAAATTATATTGGGATGCTAGGGGTCAGGGATTCAAATCCTAGGGGGAACCAGAAATTTTGTTATGATGTATTAGGTTTTAGACTGATTATTAACATGCAAGAGTTGGGTTAATTTTTAATCCTATGTCTCAGAAATCAAGGAAAGGTTCAAGACTATAATAGCCTATCCACAATTAATCATGATGTATGTAACTGCCTGTAGCTCAGAAACTGAATCCATCAGTGTCTTAAGTTTTTACTACACTGCAACATATTTGTTTTGTTATTGCAGTACCAAGCTGTGAGCCAGAATGCCAGAATGGTGCCACTTGTGAAGCAGGTATATGCTTGTGTCCTCAGGGATTTGCTGGTGTAGCCTGTGAATTTGCATGTAAGTAAAAACAGGAGTAAATTAGTGAATTAGAAGGCAGGTATAATGCATAGATTGAAATGGAAAACTCATCTCATAATGTATATTCCGTACAGAATCAGTTTTTTCACAAAACACTTTACACATCAATGTTATTTTTAGACCGAAAACATGAAATACGGCTTTACAATCACATTACTTTGAACTTTCAAACAATGAGATTCAAGGATTTCCAGTCACTGACTGTGATTTCCCCTGTGCAAACAGAGGGCAATATGTACAAGGAACATGCTTATGTCCAGATGGATATGATGGGACATTCTGTTAATCTTAACATTTCATTGTGCTTGTATATTTCCAGTGACTGACTGTGATTTTCCATGTGCAAATGGAGGGCAGTGTGTACAAGGAACATGCTTGTGTCCGCATGGATATGATGGGACATTCTGTTAATCTTAACATTTCATTGTACTTGTATATTTCCAGTGACTGACTGTGATTTTCCATGTGCAAACGGAGGGCAATGTGTACAAGGAACATGCTTATGTCCGGATGGATATGATGGGACATTCTGTCAGATCAGAAGTAAGTAGGGTTGGGTGTGTGAGGTGTCTGAACAAGGTTTTTGTGTGAGATATATGTGTGTTAGAGTTGTGTCCAAATGTACAGGGATCAAGAAATTTTCAAGAGGGAGTGTCATTTTGATGGCACCTTGTTGCCCACTCATAGTCAAGCGTTGCTCTCCAAAATCCAAGGGGTTGGAGATTTCATCAATATTCACACCTAAAATCATCAATTTGCAGCTGTTTTTGAACAATATACTAATTTTCAAGGAGTAAAACCATTAAAAACATGGCGAAACCTCGGTGCCTATGTAAATTCAGGCACTGCTCTGTAAAAATGATAGGGTCGTGAGCCGCGACACCCCATTTTAAATCCACAGAAAATGCATAGAAGGTAACTTTTCTGTCAAAAAAAAAATTAAGCAGCAATTTGTTTTGAAAGGGTACGGTCCATTTTTTATTTTTTTTTGAGTTGGGATTGTTTGTGTTTTTGTCTTCAACATATTGGGTTTTTTTTCACAAAAACAATTAGAAATACCTAAAACCATGGCAGTCCTTTGTTAACAAAAAACAATACAAAAAAAAAGATTCCATCATTTAATGGTATAGTTTGTCAGCTATCATTGGGGTCAACAATTTTGGAATTCAAATATCAGTAGCTTTCATCAATAAAAATATAACAACAAAGTTACAGGTTGTAGTTGAGAAAAAAAGTACTTGGTGACTGTCTCTCTCCCCACCCTCCCCTCAAATGAAAGACACAGGAATTCAATAGAGAATCAGGCAAAAAAGATCAAGATCATTGAAGATGTATTAATTTAATGATTCTGGGTATCATGCAAATTTCAAATAATATCAGAAAAAAACATATGATTGCAGATTTTCAACCTAAAGCTTCTAAAAAGCTTATTTGACAGTTCATTATGTCACATATCTTAAAGTAATCTTGGTGATGTGTCAACAATTAGATCACATGTCATACTTTTTTGAGAGACATGTTTCAGTCTAATTCTTTAAGTCTTATGTCTATAAAATGGGTAAAATAATCTCCAATTAATTGCTTCATTTTGATCTTTTTTCTCGGCCATCACAGTTTATAGTGACATGACAATAGAACTAGCACCAGATATCATCAGACTGCCCAGCATCAATGAGGATATCCAGATCATATGTCAAGTAGGCAATAGTAATGCCTACCCTCAGCCAGTGTGGATAGGACCTTCTGGGGAGCAAATCTTCTCTGTGGGCCAGGGTAAGTGTATCATGTTTAACTTGACCTGTATGACCTCAGAGAGTATTTTTGTTTGTTTTTCTTCAGATATGCCAGTTAACAAAACAAAATAAAATAAGGCGTTGGAGCACAATTAGGCCACAATTTTTTGCGGCCTGCCAAAACCTGGCCACAGCCTTATTTTTCCAAAATGGCGACCGTAGGCTTGATTGATCACCTCAATATTATTGTATAATATTCATTACATGTTTTCAAATTATTTACAGATGCATAATCAAGTGTATGGTCAACATCTTGGAAAATCAAGGCTGTGGCCAGGTTGCAGTCGGCCACACAAAGTTGTGGCCTAATTGTGCTCTAGCACCTAAGATAAAAAGCATAAAATGCAAGAAATTTCATACAGGAACGATGTAATATCACCTACATTCTGTCACAGTACAATCAATAGACAGAGACAAACACTTTCAATCCATGATAACCCATTAAGCCTGCATGACAAATGAAGCAAGCTTATTTCCAATGGAGTCAAAGGGGAAAAACAAGAAAAGATGAACTACAAAAGACGAAGCGTCAAAATTACATAGTTAAATCCACAACTCCTGATGAAAAGATGTACTGGCAAGATTATGCTCAACATTTTGCTTACAGGCAGGCTTATTATTGGTGTACTACTGTGATCTGTTTCCAAAATTTCATATGCTTCCTGCTACCATCCTTGGTTTTAAAATAGCTGCTAAAGCCAACACATTTCATTCAAACTTCCAGATGGAATATTTAAAACTATACAGGTCATCCTTTCACAAATTCATTTGCACATGCATCACTTTTCATTATTGACCTTAAAAGAATATACTTCAAAGCATTCATTGCTTTCCAGTCAAAATTTGTCTCTCTTTGAATAACTTTTAGGAGGGACACAGCATTTAAGCATTGAGGAATTGACACCAACCTCCACAAAGCTGATCATCAATGAGGTCATGAGGGATGATTCTGGCTTATACACCTGTGTCATAGGACCACGGACCAACACCCTAACACTTATAATCTACAGTAAGTGACCTGTAATTTTTTATGTCCTGTTTCAATATAATGTGCCATCATTTGAGTGTGGTCAAAGATCATCTTGGGAATACTTACTTGGAATACTTGGTTGTCTAGACCTTCTGTCCTACTGGCAGGTCTCTCAAAATCTTCTTAAATGATGCCACCGTAGGTGCAGAAACTGCTATATCTGGTAAACTATTCCAATTATTTACCACTCTATTGGAGTAGAAATTTTTGGCCAGATTTGTTCTGGATCGCCTTTGATAAAGTTTCATTGAGTGGCCTCTGAGGTCTTTGTGGGGGAGAGTGAAGTATTTGTCTGCTGGAGTTTTATAAAGTCCATGAAGGAATTTGTAAGTGTCTATGAGCTCAGTTCTTTCTCTCCTCTCTTCCAGTGAGTCTATATCAATGTTCTCATATTTGCAAAGGCGAAGGCATCGTTTCTGAACCTGTTCTAGTTTAGCAATATCTCTTTTGGTTTGTGGACTCCACGCAGTTGCAGCATATTCCAATGCTGGGCGAACAAGAGATGTATAAAGGATGGTAACTTTTGTCTTGTCCATTCTTGAAAAACAGCGGCGGAACATGGCAATTTTGCGATTTGCCCGTTTAACAATATCTTGTATGTGAAGTGAAGGAGTAAGGGTGTTACTCACTGTAATACCCAAGTCTTTTTGGCTGGCCACTTCCTGCAGGTAAACATTGTTTAACGAGTACTGGTAACTTAAAGCTGCTTTGATTCTAAGCACAACACATTTCTCGGCGTTAAACTCAAGAAGCCACAGCTGGGACCATGCAGAAAGGGCATTTAAGTCATTTTGAAGGTTGTCACAATCGGCAATTGTCATAATTTGGCTATACAACTTGGTATCGTCGGCGAACATTTTCGCAGTGGATAAAATTGCATCTGGAATATCATTTACAAACAGGAGAAAGAGGAGGGGTCCCAGAATAGACCCCTGTGGAACACCGCTGGTCACTTTATTCCAACTGGAGACTCCATTTCTCAATATCACCCTCTGTCTTCTGTTGCTAAGAAATCCTTTAATCCAGTGAAGTGCATGGCCACGAATACCAAGATGATTTAATTTGTATAAAAGTCTAGCGTGCGGTACAGTTGGGATCAAGCTATCCCTGTGGAGTTCTTTTAGACAATGTTAGCTGTCAACGGACTGTGATGTGTTTTCTTAATTGTAATGGCAAGTAATTTATGCACTCTATTTTGATCCATTCTGCACAATACAATATTTCATACGCATCTAATATTCTTCTGTATCTTTTTTAATTTTTCAGAGCAAGCTTGTATACCACCATGTGCCAATGGTGGTGACTGCGAAAATGGCTTCTGTGAATGTCCTCTTGGTTACCTGGGCAAATTCTGTCAATTTAGAGGTAGGCCATTCAAAGACTGAAATTGCCTATAGGATCAAAATTCAAAATAATACACCTAAATCAAACCTGGGAATTGGTATACTAGCATTATGCCTTCAACAATGTCCATCATATACTATTTGTTTTTCGCAAGCTTGAATGAATCAAAAACACACAACTTGAAACAAAATCATAAAGGTGACTACATTATTTAAACACAACATTTTCAAAGCATTATGTTAATTGTCTACACTATGGCAATGAAAAATAAAAACCTGTTTTATAGACCTGACCAACTCAGATTTTGAATTTTGGAAGATTTTGTTTTTAGTATGGCCAAAGTCATGCACAATCAGCTATTTTTAACCAACATTTATTAATTTTGAATAAATAATGATATGAATTAAGTTTGTAATGTTTTCCAATGTTTTCAATATATTTTTAGGACTTTTATGCCAATTTAACCTCCAGGTGTAGTGGAACAGCACAGGACTCACAATCGGGTCATGAGTTCGAGCCCTTCTATGGCCATCAAGTTTAATCTCTATTGCTTCGTCTTTATTTTGATTAATTTAATATTAATATTGTGTAAATTCAGATTGTGTTCCCAGCTGTGAGAATGGAGGTACATGTGTAGAAGGAGATTGCATGTGTCCACGAGGCTACAGGGGAACAAGATGCCAGGACTCAGACAGTGAGTAGATTCATATCTTTGGATAAGTTGTTGAATTTAAAAACTTGTGAATGGAAAAAACCATACTTCACATGTGTTTTTGGCAAAGTTCTAAAAGATTGTGGTTTTATTGGACTCTGGTGTTTGTTACAATTCACAAAGATGTCATTTTGGTCAAGTGCACCATTTTGCTTGACATATGGTGTGTTTCACAGAGGTGATTGTACATTTTGAAGTCTATAAAACAATTATAAGATCCATTTCACAAAGAGTTATTAAAGTAATTAGAGCAACAAATGAGGATACAAACAATTGTTTCACAAAAAGTTACAAAAAGTAGCTGTAAGTTTCTAAAATGTTCATTTGACTAATTTTTATCAAACAATACTTGCACTCTTTAAAAAAAAAGTTATTTTGCCATCATGTAAATCAATATGGACAACCACATTTTTCTACTTACTATACTAGATTATTCAATTGGACACTCATCACCGGCTATGAGGCAGTTTTTGCAACAAAAGATATTGCGCTTCGCAATATACAGTACCGTATGTTGTTTACAGTACACTTATGATATGAAGTTCTTATGATATACACTGCCCATACATGTAGGAGCCCAACCATTGAATCTGTCAAGGTCATAAGAGACTTGTGAAAATTCAGGCCAAGTTGTATGTAACACTTTAGTAATGCACCCCACCCCCTGCAGAGACCACTAAGTTATATTGACGGATACATGCATGAACGAAATAACAAAGAAAAAGGGGTCACTCTTCCTGACCAACACTATAATTACTGAACGTGTTTAGGAGTCAAAAACACTGACTTTCAACAAAACGGGGAGTTTTCAAAATTTGAAACTCAACTTTTAAGGGAGGAGGAGGGGGGGGGGGTAAAAGTTTAAGTAAATTAAAATGGCATGTTAACCCTGTGTTTAGGGGTTCTTTTTAAGGAAAGCTAGAACTTGTTTAGGAGGTATTTTGTAAACCTTTGTTTACGCATGTGTACATCAATATAGTGGTGTATAAGAACATGCATTAAGCTTCTATTAAATTACATCCAATCTTAAGTTCCATCTAAGTAATATTTTATAAAATTTGTTTTGCAGTTGATAGCTCAGTTCTCCTTCAAATCGTACCCCCTGACTCGGCTAGCATTGGAGATAACCTCAGGGTCAAATGTCAAATTGTTGGTTCCACATACTTGGAGATGCCCAAATGGAGATCACCTAGCAATACAGAGATTCAGCAATTTCAGAGTGGTAAGTTATCCTACTTGATATTTTATATTGAATTCCAGTGATAAAGTGGTGATTTATGGACTGTCAATTGTTACATCAGTCTGGTTTTGAGAGCAGGTGGCATAACCAGGGATACCAGTTTTCAGGCAATTGCCTGAATTAAGGCCCATCTGTTGTCAAATTTTATGCTGTTTTATTCATTTTCAGCCTATTTTGGACATTTTTACACCATTTTCAGGCCTTTCCTTCACTTCTTCAGGCCTTTAAACGTTTTTTCACTGGCATCCCTGCATAACATAACTTCCCTCATGTGCACCTTGAGCTCATACAGTTCTTGGTTTAACAATTAAGGTAGTGAGTGAACGCAGTGTCCACCCATCAGTTTTAGAAATTTTTGCTCCATAGTTCATCAACTGATACCTGAATTCCAAAAAAGTATGTTTTTTATATGATATGATATGATATGATATGATATTATCATTTTTCAATCTAATACTTTTCCAAAAATGAAGAATTGTCTGTAGCCTTAACTAATTGAACCTAAATTACTGAATGGCAAGGACAACTGAAGTCTGACATGTTGATGCATTCTTGCTATACAGCAAGGTTTCGTCTGTGCATTTGTATTTCCCCTTTGCATCTAACATGGGTAGAGATATCTGACTTGAGGAAAGCAGAAAGTTGGACTCTGACATCAAAACTTTGACTTGTCTCTTGTGGAAGCACATCTTAACAAGCATTATATGAAGAAACAATTATTTGGAAAAATGGCCTTCTAGCTTACTTCTATAGAACCCGTCTTGCGTATGGTGTAGGAGGCAAATGTCAGTTATCCATCTTTCATTCAAAGTTTTAAGTATATTGCCTATTTAAGTTGCATTGATTAATTAAGAAGTGATAGTTCTTGGTGTGTTTCTCTAATATATTCTACATAATTTTTAGCAATAACCACAACAATCTGCAATTTGTTTCAAAAATTCAAAAAAAAAATGCAGGGGTATAAATACCCTCCGTTATTTTTTTGAAAAAAAATGGTCAAAACATGGCAGCCCTTCACACACAACAGTTTTGATACACAATACACGATCGATGGTGATCACTGACTTATCCACATTCACAATCTCTTATAATTTCTGGTTCATATATATTTCAAGCCAAATGCTTGAATGCCATCTTTTAAAGTTCAACTAACCAGCAGTATGGTTACATGATGAAATGAAGAGACTTCTGAAGCTATGAGAAAATTATGAATGAATGGGACAGCATTCTGGGGAAATAACATACCCAGAATTTTTGTTAAAAACTTCATTGTGGTTTTTGTCATTCCATTTCAGCTTTAGGAGATAGAGTTGGTGTGGAGTACATGAGTCCAACAGTGACAATCCTTATGATAAATGACCTGCAGGAAGCGGATGCTGGAGAGTATGCATGTACCCTTGGACCACTCACTAGTACCCTAAATATTAACGTTGCTCCATCAGGTAAGAATCTATATGTGTAGGTGTAGTTTGCAATCTTAATGATAAATAACCTGCAGGTATTGCATTGTGAAGAGTGTGCATGTGCTCTTGGACAACTCACTAGTACCCTAAATATTAATGTCACTCTGTCAGGTAAGAATCTATATGTGTATGTGCAGTTGATAATCATAATGATAAATGACCGTCAGGCATTGGATGTTTGATTGTATGCATGTACCCTAGGAGCACTCACTAGTACCCTTGATGTTACCATTTCACCATCTGGTGAAAAACTATATGTGTAGTTAAGTTTGCAATCTAAAGCTGAATTCACATTTGTTATTATACAAATATTGAATGCCTGAGAGTGCAATAGTACAAAATATAGCATGAGGTCAAATTAGCCGAGTGAAATGGATCAGTCCAAATTTGACCGAATGATATATTTGTACTATTGCACGA
>JXSR01S001064.1:33073-48003 GCA_000969725.1 Ophiothrix spiculata | reverse complement strand
TTATATCATTAGAAAGCTAGTCTTCTGAATATTCATGATCCATCCAAAGGCAATCAAAAAAGGGCAGACAGGCTAATTGGCTGTTACATTTATAACGACAAGTCCCTTCAAAGTGGCTGAAAATGACCATTTTGCCATTGAAAAACAGATTTTTGAGGATATTTAAGGTAAGAAACGCGGGCACTTCTTAATAAGAAAAATTTTTGAAGTAAGATTTTTATGATAAAGTATACTTTAAAGATGACAATTCCGAGCGAAGGCATTAACTTTTTATCAAAATAAACTCATAGTGACAGAAGATAGAACAGCGACTGCCAAATTAACAGCTGTCTCGCCGTGCTTAAGGGGCCTGTTAATCCCGGCCGTTTGTTCTGTAGCAGAATTTAGTTTTTCTGCATTTTCTGATACTTCAGCATGTTACCTTTTATTACAGACAATAAAATACTACAAAACACAACTTTTAAACTTATTTATAGGTAAAATTAAAAGATTATTTTGACATTTTACAGTAAAAAAAACATGTGGCTGTTGGCGGGAAAATACGCGGGTATAGATACGTTCTATATTTTGCGTTTAGGTTGCGTGTTTTGATGTGCGTGCGTTTTTGCGCGGCAACAAGTACTGCGTGCGCGGGTGAACGCATTGCGTTATGTTCTTTCATGAGCACATATGCTAAACTCCCGCAATAAACTTGTCAATATTGTAAACAAAGACCAAATAATTGAACATTGGTATTTTAGATTTCTTTCAATATTTACAAAATAAGGAGCTTAAAATGGGATCTGAAAGTTCAGCACAATACTTACCAATAATATCAATTACATAATAAGTTTTCATGTCCGATACCCAAGGTTTAGACCTCAAAATTCATGGGTTTTAGGTCAAAATGTGAGATTTATTCATTAAACATGGGATTTCTCCTTTTCAGTTTTGATGAAAAAAACATAATTTTTTCGGGAAACTAAAAAAACTAAAAAGTACAAGGAATGCTTTTTCAACCATTATGTACAGTATATCAAAATCTAGGATCGGGTTTCTCATTTTTTAATTTAAGGTCCTAAAATCAAAGATATTCATTAGTTTCTATCAAAATTGATGCAGATAAATGTCGGAAACGGCACATTTAACATGGTTTTCATTATATTTCGAAAAAATTGGCTTTTTTTGAAAAAATAAAAAATGCGATCCTAGATAATGTTGTGCAGTTTCCAAAAAACGATATGTGATAAAATGGCAGTAACAATTTTTTTAGTTACTTTTCCCGAAAAATGTTCAAGCAAAATCACTGTTTTTTGCTATTTTTTTCCAAATATGGTTATTTTTGAACCAAACCAATAGCATAAACAGATTCCTTGTCAAATTTCCTTTCTAGAAAAGTATACTTTTCTATACTGTAACTTAATATTTTTAGACTTATAAGCCAAAAAAGAAAGTCAAAATAAAAGCCTTACAGGCCCCTTAAAAGGCGTGTAAACTTTATAGGTCAAAAAATGCAAAACATCCCACCGCTGCCACTCAAAATGACAATTTTTGGCCTATTTTTGGCATTTTTTCAAAAAATAAGATAAAAATCAAAAATTTGAGAAAACCGTTCCCAGACATTTGTTTCTAAATTCCAAAAAGCTAAAAAGTTCAAAATTTCATGAATGCAAATTTTAGTTAGGCTTTCCAGAAATTTTGGGGCAAAAAATACGGTTTTTGGCATTTTTTGCCAAAATTGACATTTTTGGTCAAAAACTGATATCATCATCATGTTCAGGGTAAAAATCTACTTCTAAAAATGTATACTTTTATATAGTTTATGCAATTAGTTTGAAAGTTAGAGTACAAAAACATTTATGCCATTTGAAGGTCTACCCCAGCCTTAAGCAGATGCACGGGACTTTTCCATATGTCAAATTCAGCAGACATATATATTTATATGAGGTTTGTAACAGTATACAATGTAGCCAATATGCTTGATTTTTCACTAATATAAGTATTAAAGTTTGTAATAATTTCTCCAGATTGGCTATAATTGAAAGCAACATTTTACACCCAACTGATGTCTTGATGGCTGAAGGCTAACTGCAGATAAATCAAAAGAAATTCAAATTTCCCTTTTAATCTGCTAAAAAAAAAAAATCCAATTTTAAGATTTAAACTGTAGGGCGCTGTATTTGTTATTATCAACAACAATAATTAATAATCAAAGAAAATCTAAATATTTTGACAAATAGGGGTCGAATCTGGCAATTGAACTTTTCATGCTTCCATTATTACTGCTTACACTTCAAATGGTGTAAAAATCCTGAAATGTCTTGAAAAAAGTTTAGGGATGCTGCTGAACTAATTCAATATTCCTTTAAGCTTTAGGTTCAAGCTAGGGTTTAGGGTTAGAAATAAGGTTAGGGATTAGTAGGGTTAAGTTTTTGATTGGACCTAAAGTACACTTTTCCATTTATGTGTATGTTACTACCCCAGTTCACTTAAAGCAATACTATAAGATTTTGATCAAACATGGTTTATAGTAAAAACAGCATAAAATGGAGGAATGTGACTATCTAAAAGCGTTTTCAAGTGTATTTTGTGAAAAAAATTGTTTTGACATCAATAAATGCAATACTAATACATATGGAATTAAATTTGGGATCCCGAATTTAATTCAACAAATGGCCATAACAGAAAAAGTAAGCATCTTTGAGCCAAATTGTTTGGAGGGTATTCATAAAGTTATGGTTGACAGGGGGCGCTTCATTTTCAACACTTTATATATAGTATTGCTTTAATGATGTTTTTGGTATAAGATAACATAATCTGTTGTCATCATTTCTCCACTTTTTCTTTAGTAATTGCTGGAGGCAATCCCCAACATATGTCTGAAGAGTTTTTGGATGGAAAGTCAACCAAACTGTACATCAGTGACATCAGCAGGGCAGATGAGGGCCAGTATGTGTGCATGGTGGGTCATATCATGGCTGCATTTAGTTTCATGTTACAAGGTAAGACATTGAAACCAAACTGTACATCAATGACATCAGCAGGGCAGATGAGGGCCAGTATGTGTGCATGGTGGGCCATATTATGGCTGCATTTAGTTTCATGTTACAAGGTAAGACATTCAAACCAAACTGTACATCAATGACATCAGCAGGGCAG
This sequence comes from Ophiothrix spiculata, assembly GCA_000969725.1. NCBI lineage: Eukaryota > Metazoa > Echinodermata > Ophiuroidea > Amphilepidida > Ophiotrichidae > Ophiothrix > Ophiothrix spiculata. The sequence continues at coordinate 44,865 of JXSR01S001064.1, read as the reverse complement.
ATGAGGGCCAGTATGTGTGCATGGTGGGCCATATTATGGCTGCATTTAGTTTCATGTTACTAGGTAAAACATTGAAACCAAACTGTACATCAATGAAATCAAAGGTGAGGCCGGGTTGTGGCCGGTCACATACCATTGTGGCCTAATTGTGCTCCACCGCCTAAATCATCACAACCAACTCACTTCACATAGTCAGTGCTTGTGAATTCATAGTGGATCCTATTGGTTCATTGGTTGTAATATTAACACTTAATGCAGCTTCCCATATCCTGAGGGGGGTAGGGGGGGGGTATGATCGACTAATGATATGCCAAGCATGTGGTCATTGCTCAGTGAAGTTTACTTCATTCCAACTTCAAGCAGCAATAACCAATGATGCTCTATATTATTTTAAACGACAACATTATGGTCAGATAAACTAAACATGTATTTTAAATGAATAATATTGTAAAATGATCCTGACATTGTCCTTGATTGACAGTAGAGTCAAGCAATATCCAGAAAGAGCAAGCTCTGAATCCATCATGAGTTATATCGTCATGTGAGTGTTAGAAAGTTGTATCTACACTAGCTGCTATTTGTCATTAATTTTTGACTGCACACAGTAAAATCTCTAGTCTTGGGTCAGTGGCTCTTGAAATGGATCTTCAGGCGACACTGTCTTCTGAAGAACCATTTCATGACATTTGGCAGAAAAATTTCGAGGGATTTGTGAAAATCTAGTGACTAGGTGTTAAAAATGCAACACAAGGCAGCCATTGAAGATACAACTTTTTTGCACTCACATGACGATATGTGACCATTCACCACAAACTTATAATAAAGTTGGCAATATCTTCTTAGAGAATAAAAAAGAAGATTTATTGTTTTGCCTGCCATCTATTACGCGGGGATGTTCATTACTCAAATAAATGTATGCTCGTCCATTATGAGACAATGACCATTACTCAATTAATGTACGGCCATCCGTTATGATACAATGTCCATTACTCAAATTTATGTATGCCCATCCATTATGAGATGATAGTTGACAGGCAAAACAATAAATATTTTCTTTTATTCTCATTCTTAGTCACAAATTTGAGTGATTTGTAAACCAAGAATGATGCAAATTTTTTGCCTAAAAGCAATAAACATCATGATTGGAAAACGTACACCCCTATTCAAACATGAAATATTCCAAATCCAGTAAAGCTTTCTTGTCCAATATGTGTCTATATTTACATTGCACCGTGATTTTCAGTGCGCGGCCCCACTGTGCTTGATGCTGAATGCACTGTCATGTATTGTCTTAGAATGGATAGCCAATATCCATTATTAGGTAGTAAAATCACAATCAGTGACTAAGAATTTTGGATACAGGGAAAAATAAGTTGTATTCTGATGTGTTTGATATATTTATTGATTTGAAAGGTTTATACCTATCTTGCTGTACTATTTGCATTGAAAATGTACTTAAAATGTAACCTTTAACAAAGGTTTTCTCTGTTTTATAATCTTTGACATACTATGCTTCAAAGAATTGCAGCTCCACTTCTAATTATCACATGAACTTAAACAATTTTCATTTTAGAACTCAAGTGATGATTTATTCTTTTTGAATCTGCCATAAAATCAAATTGACTGACCTAACTGGAAGTTTGTAGTGAATGGTCATGTACAGTGAAGGAATTTTTGTTTAAGAAATTAATTTTGTTTTTAAATTTTCAGATCGTCCTGAATGTATCCCACCCTGCTTAAATGGTGGAACATGTCAAAATGGACAGTGTGTGTGCCCAGAGGGATATGAAGGCAACTTGTGTGAAACCAATTGTAAGTTGACAGCTATGAACCAAATTCTATGTAGCATTCAGTCTTTTCATAATATTCATATTTTATCTTAAAGATTTGATTTTCCTTTTAATAAAAACATTAATATATGAGATGTGCTCTTGGAAATGAGAGGAAAGTCATGATTTTGAGAAAACAGCTACTGAAGTGAAAAAATATTGAATTTTCATTTTTTGATGTAAATCCCATCTATTATAGATATATGCAAAATTTGGGCTGCATATATTACTTGGAAATGTTAATTTTAACGGACTTTGTCAGAAGATTCTAATCGTTCTATACATCTTGCACTAAGATTTGTCATTGATAACATCATTTTCACCTTTTGAAAACAATCATAGATTGTGAAGATGTTTTAAGAATACTTCAAAATCCCTTTGAAATATTGCATATTGTGTCAATATTATGTGTTTTGAGTCTATTGAGTAACCAGAAATAATGAATAATATTGTTTTTTTCTAATAACTCACAACATGAAATGCACATTTATTATCCTATGATTGATTCTTGAATTATGGAACATTTCAGTTGTGGAGAATCCCATGCTAAACATCCGACAAATAGGAAATGGCGCTGCATTGATTGGAGCTACCTTGCGATTTGAATGCATAGTCAGTGGTAGCCGAGCAGTGGACAATGGACCGTTGTGGGTTACACCTGACAGAGAAGTCATACAACAAAGATTACCAGGTTTGTATTAGTATTAGTAGAGGGTGTGTATATGTCGGTGATTGGAGCTACCTTGCGATTTGAATGCATAGTCAGTGGTAGCTGAGAAGTAAACAGTGGACCACTCTGGGTTACACCTGACAGAGAAGTCATACAACAAAGATTACCAGGTTTGTATTTGTATTAGTATTAGTAGAGGGTGTGTATATGTCGGTAATTGGAGCCACCTTACGATTTGAATGTATAGTGAGTGGTAGCCGAGCAGTAAACAGTGGACCATTGTGGGTTACACCTGACAGAGAAGTCATACAGCAAAGATTACCAGGTTTGTATTAGTATTAGTTGAGGATGTGTATGTCGGTGGTTGGAGCCAACTTACGATTTGAATGCATAGTTAGTGGTAGCTGAGCAGTAAACAGTGGACCGTTGTGGGTTACACCTGACAGAGAAGTCATACAGCAAAGATTACCAGGTTTGTATTAGTACACCAGTGTCTGTAAAACAATCTAAGAAAGAGAAAATTACATTTTGAATGGTCCAGTCTACTCAATTTAAGACATTTTGCTTTAAGCAGAGAAACTTTATCTTCAATGGATTTGAATTCCTTTAGGAGAGGGGACTTTAGTATAGTAGCAAAATCAGACATTCTGGTATATCATTGAGACCCTTTCGTTGCATAATTGTGTTATGTTCAAGGGAAATGACTCGGATGTCAGACAAAATGTTTTGAAGTACAAAGTAATAAAGGAAGAGGTTCTTTTTCTATTTCTGTATCTCAGGAACCAGATGACCTATAATGATATGACCAATGATAATGGAGTTTGGATCAAAATGTTCCATTTTTAATGCACAGTTAGATTGTAATAAAAACAAATAAAAATTGAAAATTGCTGACATGTGACTAATTTTCCCTGATCCTGACACAATTTGACATTTGAATGGCTCATTTTAATTTTTAGTGTGGAAAAATCAGACAATTTTTCCCACAAGCTTTTTGTAGGTAACTTTGTAAATTAAAAGGGAAAAATCATGGAACATTAGGCAAAAAAACACCAAGTTTGTTTCCTGTCGATGGTCAAAAAACCTAAATGCGAAATGCGGTTTTTTATTTGATTTTGTTTTCTTTTTTTTCTATTGTTCAAGAGGTGCTAAGGCAAATTTTGATCGAAATCCGCATGGGTGATGATTTTTTCAGTAAGAAACCTGTCCAGTTTCAAGTTTTTGTTGAAAAGAAAACACTTCTTTAGTAAAAATTTTGCAATTTTCCCTGTTCTTTTTATCAAATTGGCTATTTTGATTTTCGTTTTCTAAAATATCAAATAAAAAAATGAAATGCACAAATAATGATGCCAAGACGAAATGCGCGCTGCGCACGGTGAAAAAAACTTGTTTTTTGTTTTTGCCTTATCTAAGTTGTGTACAAATTTGGCAAAACGTTAGACAATGGGTATGTGGACCAATCTTTTGCTGCTTGGATAGATATAATGATTTGGACTCCTGATATAAACCTGTGTATGATTTATTTTGAACATTTGGTTATAAGAGTTAAGAGAGACAGATTTGTGTTTGGAAAAGTCACTAACATATGTCTTTTTGAGATACCAAATGTTTGATGTCAAAAGTCTTTGTTTTTTCATTAATCCTAATACATTTTCTAAACAATATTGGAGGCTTGGTGTTGTAAACCATTGAATGTTTGGCATCACATACAATTATATTGAAGAGTGGTGTATTGATTTTTCATCACGTCACAAGCCTCCATTGTTATTAGAAAACACATTTGAATTGTATATCAGACTTGTTGCCCTAAATATTAGGTAGCTCATAAGACTTATGTCCTACCCTTTGCATTCATATTTTTATCGTTCAATGCCATTTATTTTGTTTAATATTTAATTTTGAGTGTCATGCAGCTTATTGGCAAACACCTTGATTCTTATTTTAAGAGAGCTTTCATTGTTATTATTTCCTACTTCCGCAGGAGGTCAAAACCGTATCTACTCATTGTCACCAGAAGCTTACAACTCTGTGCTGGTGATAGAGGACATACTACAAGAAGACGCTGGCCAGTATTCCTGTATATTCCTACCCAATCTTAGAGCCACTGTTACTATCAATATAGACAGTAAGTAAAAGATGATGATCAAATTTCAGCTCCAAAATGATGTTCTATATGTTTTAATAATAAAGAATAGGCTGCTGATACAAAGTTTTTAGATGCGCTATTATAATGGGTTTAAAAATCTAAAGAGTGCATATAAACTTACAGCAGTGTCTTTTAATTAGATATCAATAAGTCTAAATGTGCAATAAGCCTTCCTGAGTTTGTAACAATTCATCCACAAAGACCGGTAGTTTCCTTGCTTTGCACCTATGAGGTCCCGGGTTTGATTCCCAGCCTGGCGCTTTATGTGCATTTGGTTTTCAGTCCATGCTCACTTCCGCAGGTTTTTCTTCGGGCATGCCGTTCTTCCTCCTTCATTAAAAAACTAAATATAAACAACATCTTGGACCCCAGTTGAAAATAAGCTTCCTTTAGCTTACTTGGGACCAAGTACCAAGTTGGTTGTCCTTGGCAAAAGCCTAATCAAGATGAAAACTTCAGCAGCTTTGCCATCCTTTGTCAGTAGAGGCAAGCTTTAATTTCTTTTCCAGATTTTACCATTCTTTTCTTATTCTCCAAAAAAATCTACAGTTTTACCAGTATATGTTTCTTTATAGTAGAAAATAGGTGTGTATTTTTAAAGTTACCTTTTCTGTCTTATTTTAGATCAAGCGGGAACTGTAGAGTGTAGCCAGCCATGTCAACATGGAGGAACATGTGTGAATGGTCAGTGTGTCTGTCCACCAGACTTCGATGGAGACTACTGCCAATTTATGGGTGAGAAATAGAGTAGACTCATTTACAAGCTGTTAGATTTACTATTCTATGTGTTTAAAATAATTTATTCCATTTTCACATGCACAAGTTACACAAGCAAAAGTTGTTTCTTTGCAAGCACCTCTAAAGAACCAGCAATAATTGGTTGACCAAGAACAGGTTTGACAGTTCATAAATTTGGCTCCTGTGGTGAAGGCAGCAATCACCCTACATCTAGTACATTGCCAAACCCACAACTCAAATCCATTGGAAAAGTCTGCAAAAGTAGCAAAAGATTGATTAAAAAATACTGCATGAGGCTTATTTAGACAAATATGAAGTCTATCTAAGGAAAATGACTTTACAACTGACTGACAAGTTTTAACCAATGAAGCATCTGGAGATCATTTAAAACATAGATTAAAGAAAGTTCAGATAGGAAACAGGACTATTTGTACTAAAAAATTTGGCCAAATTAGAACTGCACTATGCTGTACAAGTGCATAGTGACCCGCTCTATGTTCTGGCCACTTGCTACAATTGCTTGACTACAACGAAATGCACATCTTTTCCCCATTAAATTGTGTGTACGCAAGCAATAGTGCTTGACTGACTCAATAGTTGCATTCTCAGCCAATTTATCAATCTGTTGCCGGAGTATGGTGATCCAAGTAATGAAGTCAGCTATACTCTATAAACCTTGAAGTATTCAACAATCAATCAGACTCTGTTATGAGATATATAGCATTTCCCTTGTATTCTACTACATTGTGATTAGTGGTTTTGAATTGTGCAAGAGACTTGTAATGATTGATTAGGATTGATTAAGAACAAATCATTGCATAGTAATATTTTTATATGAAGTTTTCATGATGTTGGTATTATATTGGACTAATTTTGTTGCCAACACATGGACAAACATTGGACATAAGTTCATTTAAAAATTCAGCAATATTTGGTACATTGTTATGATTTGAGAAATACAGGCTTATTTATTTCCCCGTATGGTCATATTGGTTTATGTGCATTAATCAGCTGCTTGTTGCATACTTCAAGATTCACAGAGTAAAGAAATCAATCTGATGACAATGAGAAGAAAAGCTAAGAGAATCCAGAGTTTTATACTTATTCATGATATTTCTATCGCTAGTGAAGATTTCTCACTTCCTTTTAAATCAAAGTAAAACTTAATGCGATGTTCTTTTATGTATCTAAATACATTTTTATGAGATCTCATGAGTCTGATATTTGTTTCTGTTTATAGTGGACCCACCCATTGAGATACCGACTCTTCCCGATCAGATCCATGAAGGCGACTCGTTAACCATCGACTGTAACATACCAGAAGCAAGTCCCTTTGAGAACCCACAATGGTATAACCCACAGAACCAACAAATTCAACCACAAGGTCTTGGTAAGTGTCAAGGAGAGGGGGGGGGGCAGGGTGGAGGGGGTTGGTCCCATATCAGATCCATGAAGGCGACTCGTTAACCATAGACTGTAACATACCAGAAGCAAGTCCCTTTAAGAACCCACAATGGTATAACCCACAGAACCAACAAATTCTTCCACAAAGTTTCTAAGGTAATTATCAAGGGGGGGGGGGGGGGGGGGTAGAAGAGGGTTGGTAATTTATGTCTATATTATGTATGAGGTTATGTTGTCATTTTAGCCCATTTTGACCAAAATGCTACTTCTCAAAAATGGTCTGTTTTCCTCCGAACTATAGATGGACCTAGTACCTATGATAAGATGAGAGATGATATTTTGTGTATCCCATCACACATTGCTTCCTATGGGATTATTTGTATAGAATAGTATGCGAGTAGTTAGTGATGAAACCATGCCCAAGCTGCAATATTACGACAATCAACTTTGATTTAGGGACAATTCATCACTAACTACTCATATGACTTCCTATACAAACAATCCTATAAAAAGCACTGCATGATGGGATACTCACAATATCTTCTCTTATAAAAATCTAAGACATGAACACTGATATTTGAGTGCTGCTCTTTATTTTAGGTGGGTGGTATGAGACTCTTGCAAGTTTCTCGGTATTTTGTAATCCTGCTCTGTAAATGGAAATAATGACTGAGTGCAATAAGCGTATAACAAATGTCTCATTTTGTCTTTCCAGGTCTCAGCTCTACTCAGTATGTTGAAAGGCAGTCTTCCAAATCCAATCGCTTGGTCATCGAGGATGTTTCCTCAGCGGACGGAGGAACCTATACATGTGTTGTGGGACCATTTAGGAAAACCATCCAACTTATCATTCATGGTAAGACTTTTTGGATGCATTAGTATTATTACTTGTAGTACTTGTTTTACAATGAGAAGTATCATTAGTTGAATGATGGAGCAAGCACCCTCAGTTACGTCTTCGGGCTGATGACGTCACCTCTGCACAGTAAAGAAAGTCTTCCAGTATAGTAAAGATGAATTGCTGCAAAGGAAAAACCACACCAAGAACCAAATTATAACGATTAAGTTTTCTAGTATTACATTTTTTCAAAAAGTATTTTTGTTTTTAGATAATCCATAAAACATTAATTAAACAGTGAATAAATAACAGTAATAAAACATGATTTACCAACAATATAATTAATTTAACAGGTCTGCTAGTCAAAAAGAACACAAATTTTCCTTTTGAACTCCATTGATATAGAGGCCCTGTATGTGACATATAATACCATGAATACGGGGGATTATTCAAATGCATTCAATGGAAGTGTTACCATTATCAACCACTTCAGATTGTTCCATCCATATAAATGCACCATTTTCAGTAGGTTAATTAAAATTTGTTGTTGAATGGACTGCACTGTGCCATGTTTACGGGAAAGGTCATCAGTCCAAATCCTTTGTGTTTGGTACCAATCGATAAAAACATGCAAGTCTATACTCTTCCTTTTATTTGTTAGTCTCTTCAAACTGCTTGAGTCCATGCTTAAATGGTGCAACATGTCTCAATGGACGTTGTCAGTGTGCTGATGGCTTCGCTGGAGACCAATGTGAGATCACTAGTAAGTACACTGGGAGCTAAAGGTTATAATTCATAGAAACATTACATCTGTTACCCCAGTTTGTTTTCATATATTATGAAAAGTATCACTAGTTTGAGGTCACTTTCACCTTGCGGTCAAATGTGATACAACCCCAAACTAGTGACATTTTGCTTATTGCATGAACAAACAGGGGATAGGTAATATTTATCTCTCTATCTCTCTGGAGGATGGCAGGACGTCTTCATAAATATGACATTATTTCACCAATATAGTATAACTTAGGTCAGTGTTCCATGCATGCAAATAAAAAGAATCATAAAAATGCTTGTAAAGATGCTGCAGAAACTGTTTTCAGGCAGGTTATTCCAATTTTGTTGACTAATTACATGTGAAAATATTATTTGAAGTTTCACTTGTTTCCTCATTTCCTTGAGGAGAAGGTATACTTTAGGTCCCATCAAAAACTTAACCCATGACCCAACCCTAATTCACTCATTTATGAACTGACCCTAAATCACTAACCATGATCCGACCCTAACCCTTAACCTTAACGTGCCCTAACCATAAACCTAACAGTAAAATTTTGGATGGGACCTAAAGTATACTTGGTCCCCTTGAGGAATCTAGTACACATTATGACCAAAAATTGTGGATGGTAAAATGTGTCATATGACTCAAATCATATGTTAGTAAAATACGTAACCATTCAACTTTAACATTTTTCTTGCATAGTCTTTGATATACGAGTTCTACCAGCACCCAAGCAGAATGCTTTAGAGGGGTCCAATGTGACCTATGTTTGCCAGGTAGCAGAAGAATTTGGCTATACCAACCCTGCATGGTTGGATCCAAAGGCAAGGAGGATCGTGTCCAGACCCCAAGGTAGGTGACCAATTTACTATCTCATCTAAGGTTATGAAAACATTTTAAGCCTTGCTTGAAATCTGACAAGTTAGAAGAGATGGATGTTAAATGCCTATCACTGCTTTCCATATCTGACCCTTCATCAAAGCCTTCCGTAAAGTCAGGAGTTTATTGATGAAAATGATAATTTTATGGATTTGAAAATATTAATGCCTTCTTAAATGTTGTAGTTGTAATAAGAATATGCCTAAAATGAAAACTTAAATATGATTCATGTTTTCTAAGTTTATGTTTTCTGATATATCATGCTTTGAAGAATTTGGAAAAAAGTATCAATTGAAAGCTTGATGTATGTTCTGGGTGAATTGACATTGGGTCTGACTTTACTGGATGTTTATGGTGAATGGTCACATATGGGTCATGTCTGATCTATCTATGGATTGTAGCTGGATGAGAAATACAATATTTCTCAAATGATAACTTATGAATTCAAATTTAGTCTAGAAACGGATTGTACATACTGTGAAAAGACTAGGGAAATAAGCCTGTGAAGTGTAAATATAAACATGTATGAATTATTTGAGTTGCTTAATACTTGATTCCTGCCTTAAATCCACATAAATGTACACAACTTCCACAATTTGTACATCAGTAACAGATCATTACCAAAAGATATCAGTAAATACAGCACCACAAAACCAGTCCAACTCAGGTTTTTATTGCTGTTTTATAACATTTCCATTGCTGATAAATGCTCCAAGGGTCTGCATTTTAGTTTTGAAGTCATCAGTTATTGACGTATATATTGGCAATGTAAATATTCAAAGTGTATGGTCAAGTATAAGTTGTATTCAGTAGGTTTATCAGTTATTTTAATCTCGACAATGAAGAGTTAGAACAAAACTGTCTAAACATTTGATTTCAGATGCTAATCCAAGTCGTATCACAATCCTGGAGGAGTCGCCTTTCTCAACCGTCCTTCTCATCAGGAATCTGGAAGAAGGAGACCAAGGAACCTATGTTTGCACTGTAGGAACACTCAGGACAGAATTTGAAGTAGCCATTAGATGTGAGTTTTATGATATATTAAAGGTGTAGGTTCTGATCACATTCTCATCCCCAGGACTCAACCGGTACTGCTAATAATATATTTTTTGATGTCTAATTAAGGCGCAACTGTGTTATAAATACGACAGAGTTATCGGATTCCGACAACTTTTTACGATAAAAAATATATCAGTACCGGAAAATAGGAAAACAATGTAATCTTTTTTTATTCTTCAATCAGTCCTACAAAGTAAAATAATGATATTTTTCAAACAAAAGTTGATTAAAACTTATCTTGCATATGAGAAAAACAATGAGGAGTGTCTATCGGAAACCGATAGCTCTATCGGAAACGTTTCACAGTCGTGCCTAAAGCTCATATTTTCTGATTATAAATCCAAAATGTAATCTTCCCATGCTTTATAGTTTTGGAGATATGACATAAAACGTAAAATCAAATGGTATACTTATTTCCATTTCTCATGTGTTTACACAACAGCCTCATCCCCAAAGTTGCATGCTTTCTTCTGCCTCTGAAGAGTAAACAAGAAACCCAAGGATTAAACCTCACAAAATGCATTTCAGAGGTCAAAATCAATTAGTTAAAAGTAAATAATACACATGTTTTAATCAGATCCTACACCTTTATCTAAATGAGAACTGAAATCTGCACGTTATGACAAAAACTTGTTGATGGTAAATTGTGACATGACAATATTGAGATCAATATGAGATCAAAACAATTTTGTTTTATAAGTTCTTTCAGAGTTCCCACTGGCTTGTTCATTTAAAGGGTCCAAATTTACAATGTATATGTTACATGCATGTTATTAAACATATCTTTTACATATTTGTAATTTAAAATTATACGATTTATGTGTATATCCTCATCAAATCTAGATGATGTAGTTATCACTTGTCTTATCAATCCATAAATTTAGATTTATTGAAAAGGAGACATTGCAAGACACAAAACTCAATGGCAATATTAACTATGAGGAGGCTTTAGGAATTTCTATATATGGCTCAAATAAAACAGTTAACATGGTCAGCTGAATCCGTTATAACATGTTTTGCCATAACACAGACATGTCTACATTATTTTTAGGTGTTCTGCATAATAATCAGTTATTGATGCTTGTATTTGCAGAAAGTAAGTTTAAACTTGGTATATATACTGATGATTGTATAACTATTTCTTACAGATCCAGATTGTCTAAGACCATGTTTGAATGGAGGTCGGTGTGTGAGAGGGCAGTGTCAGTGCCCCATTGGATATGAAGGAACCATGTGTGAATTAGTTGGTAAGTAGGTCAAACCCAGGGGGGGGGGGTTACCATGTTTGAATGGAGGTCAGTGTCCCATTAGATATGAAGGAACCATGTGTGAATTAGTTGGTAAGTTGGTCAAACCCAGGGGGGTTACCATGTTTGAATGGAGGTCAGTGTCCCATTAGATATGAAGGAACCATGTTTGAAGTAGTTGGTAAGTGGGTCAAACCCAGGGGGGGG
>JXSR01S001063.1:35879-51400 GCA_000969725.1 Ophiothrix spiculata | reverse complement strand
TATACATGCTATAAGACTCAAACTTACAAGACATGTTATAATCATCACTTCCCTTCTTAATTATCAAAAAAAATCGACGAAAATCCGTTATTTAGAAGTTTTATAGCAACATTTTGATTTTTAGTGACCGTTTGGCCATAATGCAATTTTGCCTAATTTTCCAATCTGAAAGTAGTTTATGACGTCATAATTACGCAACGCCTTGGCCGATTTTCATGGTCTTACTATCGTTGGATAGGAGAGGATCATACTTATCTATTAATAGCAAAACCAAGTTCATAGGGATTCCGTTCTAAACTATTCGAGGGGTTGCAGCACCCCCTCCCTTCGGAGGATGTGTTACAATAAATAGCTCAGGAGGACAAGGGTTAACACTTATAAGTCAATTTACCTATTATAGATACTATGTTTATCCCTTCAAGTGTACTAAAAGTACGTGGTGATTCACTGAATACATTTTAATGTATAAAATTCAAAATAAATGAATAAATAAACACACACCCCATTTCACCCAACTCAACCCCCAACACACTTTCATATACCTGAAATATGTATTCTCTTTAATAATTGCTAACAATTAGAATGCTGTTTAGTACCCGTCAATTGACCCTGAATATAATAAGGTGATTAATGAACATTCCACATCTTATATTTTACGTATTTCTTTATTTTGAGAAATAAAAGTTAAGGTTTAAATTGAATTTTGAAGGAAATATCTGTCTGATCATCAATATTGAAACTTGGACAGAGGTCTTTTACACCACTTGTAACGCAAACGAGCATATCATTAAAACCATTGAACCATATCACGTGATTTTCATACATTAGATAATCTATGACCTGTACATTATATTTCAAGTTAAATTTTTCGATTTCATTGTATTTTGTAAAAGTAATGACCCGCCAAAGGTAGGAGTTAATTCTTTCTGGGACACCCTGTATAGTAAGAAAATAGAAAATTTGATAATAATTGTTCAATTTTTCTATTGATACTTCATTGATATTGTATCTTTTGAGCCTTGAGTGCCGGCTATTTTGACTCAAAATCAACTTGAGTGCTGGGTGGAAATTAAGAGTGCCGGGTGGCCCCGCCCGCCAACGCCTGGCGTAGTGACGACAACCCTGTACATGATGAATATGAATAAGGCAATATTTTGTAGAGAAATGAACTTCTTTGGAACAATAGTGTGGTTTGTTGCATAAATACCAAGGTGGGTTTAGTTCAAAACAATTAACAGACAACACAAAAGCTACAAAACAGTAAGGCAATGATGGGATAAATATGTTGGTTTGTTTCAGTTACACTAAGTGCAGCAAGTGACGATATATCTAGTGCAAACAATGTGACATTTCTATACAAAATTCAAGTTTGGTTTCTATTCTTCAAAATATCAATTGAAGTTCAATAAACTTATTTTCTCAAACTTGTACAAATTGAACATGCAATAAATTTGGATTAAGCTGTTGCAGTTTCCAAACAGAAAGGTAAATTGTCAGAATCATACAAAATTGTCCGGGACCATCCCCAAGAGTGTCCCTTCAGTCAATTACTATTCTAGAACCATACTTACCAAGACGGGTGGGGAGCGCCCTGGGGTGGGGGTACGCAATATTCGGGTGATTCTTAGGTTTTGAATAATATTTTGGGGTTTCTCGTGTCTGCAGCCACGAGATATGCATTAGTTGTACAGCGTCTGGGTTAGTATGGGGATGGTAATAGACTAGTGAAGCACACTTTGACACTTCATATTTCATTCTCCTTGTTTACATGATGCAGAATAATTAGAAACAACCAGGAACAATTTTGTATTGCACGAAACATATTCTTGTCAGAAATACCACGTAAGGTTGTCAATAAACAAGCGTAGTGTTTGCACTACAAAAACAATTGACAAATCACAACACTTGTCTATTGCCACAACTGGACACATCTTTTTCAGAATCTAGGTAGCACAACATTCAGAACTTATTTGATTATAATTATTGAAGAGTGATACCATTGCACACATATATTTCATATAAATCATCAAACAAACTGTAAACCAACATGATTTTAAACCCTCCCAGTCACTGTTCACAACCATGGCTAACATGGATTTACCAAGCCAATCATCCTTACAAATGTTCAACTCTTGGCCAAAAAGTACAAACATCTTTACCAACAAACTTGTCAATGCTTAAAGCAATGATTATTCTACATTCTACATATATTCATTTATAAAATAAGCACGAGATGTCAACCAGTTATCAAAAATACTAGTTTGTACAGTTTTGTGAGATATTTACAGCTATGATTTAAATCACAACAAAATGTGATAGTCTACCAGAACTTGACACCATGATCGAGCACATCTAATACTTTGTAATACTAAAGCTAACCACCTGAGATAAGACACACAATCTCTGAACCCTATCTCTATTCAAAATTCAGCCTATTAAGCTTTGTTATATTGCTGACACAAGATCAACAACATTCACACAGCATAATACAACACAGTTCACAAACCCAATATTCAATCTTTTCTTTCATATTCTTTTTCATAGGACAGTTGATGCTGCTTAATTGAACACCCCAGGAGTAGAAACAATTCTGATTAACAAAATGTGCCAATGAAGAAGCCGACATAAAGGCAAGATGTGTTAGGGCCATAAACCTTATAAGCAGCGTTCACCAGCATGCATCTTGTTGTCACTCATGGAGCAGAGTTATTGTACCTCCGGATATTTCGGAGTTTAGCCCGATATCCAGGGAGAGTGTAAATCTTCACTTGACGCATATACAACGTGCACATTTTATTTGACGTGTAAACCGTGTCTGCGTTTCAAGTTGCGTCTATTGCGACTTGCTCTGATCAAAGTACGCCAATTTTCAAGTTACTCCATTTCAAAGAGTCTAAAGAGCTGCAAAATGCCTGAGCTACGATAAGTCACCTTCCATGAGCGACAATTCAAGATGGCCGCAATCCCATAATATTTACACGGCAGTCAAGTCAAAATGGCATTGAGAACAGATTCCCTTTTTAATTTCCTTGGGATGGGCACACAAGTGAAATATATAGACTGTTTGTAAAGTTCAATACGAGCTTACAAAAAGTCGTCATATGAGTGCAAGAAAGTCGTATCTGCAATAGCTGCCTTACGTCATAAATTTGGATTGGACACTACATGACCTCAAGTCTGGTTCTCAGGAATAAAATAAATATAAATTAATGCAGCCATTTCAGATACGACTTTCTTGCACTCACATGAAGAAGTGTATCTCAGTAAAGGAATTTAGGTCTCTTGAGTAGAAATAAGGATTTTTGTGGACCTTTAAAAAGAATTCAGGATTGTGGTTTTTGTTTTCCTTGTCTCATTTTTGTAATTCACATGCTTATTTAACTTTATCATACTTATATGTTACCAGGATATTCATGAGAAATGTGACACATTTTGTCCAAATTATCCCATTTATCAGAAAGATTTTCCCAATATTCATATTTTGCACATAAGGAAATGATCCCCTGATTGAATTTGTCAATTAGCCAAATTATCTGTTCATGAGGATCCTGATTGAGCAGCGTCGACTGTACTATTGTTGTTTCAAATAATTTTTGGATATGAAAATTCAGAGCCTTGCATCACAGTTTTGCATGTGCAATTTATACAAATACACCACGCTTTCCATGCGCCCGCGATGTCGCAGTACTTTTAATACTTATTTGAAACAGCGTTGCGTAGGTTCTGTGCTGTCACAGCTATTGGATGCGCGATAGCTGCGTTCAAATTGTCTCTTTTTTTATTGATCAAATTACATTCAATTAGTGAGTAGAATGTACGAGTGCATAGAAAGTACAAATAACCCCCAATACAACCAATGATGACAAGGATCAAATTCCATTTCTATACATTAACACCACTAACCTGAGAAGGAAATACCAACAAGAAATCAACACATTTAGTACTTGATATATTCAGCTATAATTAGGGACATAGGGGTCCTTGAACAAATATCAACAACAATCATAATCTTTTTGTGCAATGAAGATTTGCAAGTTTACCTTGACTTAACTCAAAGGGTAGACAATTAAACTCCAAAGACCAGCGCAAATTTAGAAAAACAAAAATACCTAAGATAGACATGAAACTATTGTCACCTTGTCAAAACCAGTCAAGTTTATTAAAGCCGTTTGAATAGTCAGGAATCTATTCTAATCTTACAAAGTCCTATTTTTGTGGATTTAACTCGTGAACATGTGAATAGTAGCATCACAAAACAATCTCTGACAGAACATACATTTCAAGATGGTGGTAGTCTGCATCTATGCTCATGACTTTGAGTATGTGTTTGAGAAATACATCAAAAAACAATATGACTCAATATTAGGAACACTGGAACAAGGCATGGTCCCTTTACTAGGTTTGCAACAGTCTGTATTCAATAAATCCTAACACATGTATTTAAAATTCAGCCTTCATAAAATCTCTTTTGTGACAGTGTGTATAGGATTGGGCTATCACAGAAATCAAAGGAACCCCTCCTAAAGAAGTTATATGATTCCCCCCCCCCCCCCCCCACACAACAACAACAAATCCATATTTTGAGAAATCACAAAATAAAACCAGCCAAACAGTCTCTTTTATTCTGGTAAAAAATAAATGGCATGTGTGTTGCCAAAAATGTCAGCTTAAATTCAATCAATTCTCATCATTTCAAAATTTTTGCACAAATAGTAAACAAGAATTGAAAATCACCTATTTATATCATTACAATACAAAAGGACAAAAGTACCAATATTTTTATCAAAACCACTAAGCCTTTTTAGGGGATGTGACATCAGCTAATTTCTGTAATAGCCCAAACTATAGTCATCTGAAAAAACCCATTTCATTCTGGGCGGGACCAAATCGCACCGTGCGTAAACAACAAACTGATCATCAAGTCACACATCATTAGAACAGACAAATTACCCAAGCTCACGAGTATCGTGTGAGTTGCGTTTGAACTTTGAACCTAGGCGCACCAGATGCGTAAAAATGAAAAGGTTTTCTTCACGCGACTTTAAAGCCTCATATGGTGATGTGAACATGCTTGCCACAGTTTAAGGCTGGCGTAGACCTTCAACTAGCATAAACTGTTTTTGTACTCTATCTTTCAAACTAATTGCATAAACCATATAAAACTTAAATGCCAAAAAACATATTTTTTGCCCCAATATTTCTGGAAAGCCTAATGCAAATTTTAGTTAAAGCTTTCCAGATATTTTTGGGGCAAGAAATATGTTTTTTCGAATTTTTTGCCAAAATTGACATTTTCTGTCAAAAACTGATATCGTCATCATGTTCAGGGTAAAAATCCACTTCTAAAAGTGTATACTTTCATATAGTTTATGAGATTAGTTTGAGAGTTAAGAGTACAAACATGATTTACGCCATATGAAGGTCTACCCCAGCCTTTTAACTTGCTTGCAATGAATTGCCTGTGTCATAACATATAGGTAGGCAGGAATCATCTCCACTTGGCAGACTGTATTCAGATTTATGCAATACAGATGTGATGTACACAGATTTCTGCAATATTTCTGCTGACTTGTACATCAACTGTGAGTGATGCCACCATTCTTCAATCTATTTGGTAGGCTTCAGTGATACAGATTTCTACATACTTCTGATGGGACCTTACATATCAACTCTATGACAATGCCAGTATGACTAGCCTACTTGGTAGACTATGGTAAATACTGGTTATATGTGATGGCTCACCGCAAAAGGGGGGGGGGGACGACTTTGCAGATGATATCAATTTTGATTTTATCATTTCATCTGTTACAACATTAAAATGACACCTTACTTATTGAAATTGATCAAGGCAATCAAATTTTACAACAGAAAATCTGCTGGAAATTCTTATTATTTTCTTTATTATTTGCTGCTTATTTTCACCGGTTTCTTGAAAAGTATTCCGTCGCAAAGTCCCCCTTTCTGGAGAAAGCCATCACGTATATTTCTGCAACACATTTGATGAGCTGCATACTGACTCCTGTGATATTGCAAGCATAGCTCAATCAGCCTACTTAGTAGCCTGTAGCGATGTCTGTTTGTGCAATACGCTGCCCAAGACTTCACTGATGAGTTGCAATGCTGGCTTGGTGATGGGATACTTGCTCGGTAGCTTGTCTACGATATGGGGTGACCGCATGTAGTACCTGAAGGCGAGTAAAAGAACAAATGATATTCGCTGAGTGAAAGCTTTTCTCAAATATTGAAATCATTAAAATTTCCAACAAATCATGAACATCAGTGGCAGCCAATGTGTGTGGCAAATGAGCATATCAACCTGCATGGTATGGAAATTAAATGATAAACGGCAAACTACCAATCATCATGCTTGCTGTTAATTTTCAATAAGTTGTGTAGTTGTACATGCTCTCAGCATGCGAACTATACACATTTATTTTGTAGGAAATATACTGATAATGACTTCAGTTACTTGGAAGTTGTGATTGTCAAAGTCTGAGTTTGGTTAATTTGACTCTAACTATTGACCCAAATCTTAGATTAGCACAAGCTGTCAATCAATACTGACAACTCAATTTGACTTTTGGACTAAAGATGTGCCTTTCATTGTTCTTTCACCATAATTATCTATGTTGTCCTTGTTGCTATACTTTGATCATCACAGGGTTGAGAATGGGTAATTGTCAATAAAGAGGAAAAGCGTCGTAAAGTTTGGTTAAAGGTCAAAAATGGGCTGAAAATGAATAAAAAGGCTAAAATTTTAGTATATGAACATGATCAAAAAAGAGGAAATCAGCTGAAAAGAGGAACTTTCTCATCCCTGTCAACACCAAATAGGCGGCCTCTTCACATCGTGAATTGATACAGACAAGCGTGTGCGTAGCTGGACATAGCACAACTGCAGGAGAAGCAGCGCATGTTGAACGTGTGACTCGCGCATCATTATCTACAGCGCGCGTGTAACTGGGATTTGTTTACTCGGGGATGAAGAAAAGCTCATATTTCCTGCCTTTTTAGTGTTGATCAAAGTATAACTGTGTACATCTCAATAAACTGTTGATGCAGACCGAACAGGCAGTGGCCACACGCGGCCATAGTTTCAATCGCTGATGCAAATTAATTCTTGTAGATATAAGCTTTGATCTTTACAAATCTGAATGTCACATATTATTTATTTTGTCTCATTTATAATACACACAATTCTCAGTACTTTAAATGGCATCATGAGCCATATTTTGCAAATACTATCTACATGAAGGACAAAAAGATTTGCTAAATCACAATGGAGGTCATAAATGCAATAGCAGTCACTTTTCATAAATTTGCATATCTCACTCTACAGTGTCCAGCCTTAGGTCAGAGGCTCTTGAAATGGTTCTTTGGGTGACTGTGTAACCTGAAGAATCACTAACAAGATGGAGACCTATTTTGAGGGATTTTTTCATTTCTAGTGACAAAATGTGATAGCTAAATATGATATACGGCAGCTATTGCAGATACGCCTTTCTTACATCCACATGACAGAATATACTCATGAATACGCCATCTTGAGCACTGACCTGAATTCTTCTGTGTAGTTATTCCTGATATGTGATGGCACACATGAGCTGTACTGAAGGAATGTCTGTATTAAGAAGAACTCTTGGAACAGCAGAACGGCCTGGTTAGGTGTCAGGGTCTCGTCGCGAGATGGCATCAACAGCTTCATAGCTTGGGCTAGTATACGCTCTACAAAAGTGTACTGCAAAAAATAAAAAAACAAGCATTATATTGGTAGTACTGCCTGTTTAGGGGTCAAAGTAATGGCTAGTCACCATGAGGTAACAACAAGAGCTTCATGGGCTCAACATAGAACAGGAAACATTGATATTATAAAGCTGAACACAACTTGACACATGTTATGAAGTATCCATGGTTGGCAAAATATTATACAAAACCTTAAGCATTATTATTGATCAAATTGGACGATTTACGCCAATATTTATTGGTATTGCTATGAGTTTTAAAACATTAAGCTTGGATATGTCAAGACCCTCTTCTCAACTCTTCCGCTCTCCAAGACCCCCCCACCCACACTTTAAGCTCACTTCAGTTCTTAGAGAAACTCATTATTATTGAGAAAAGTATAAAATGTTTGTTTTCAGCATTATTGTCAATTTTAAGCTCCTATGGGCATATCTCTATGGACAATCAAAAACAGTATAAGACCTTAACTTGCAAAAATAAGTTCCCAAGTCCAATTTTTGACCAAAAATTTAGTTCTGCAAGTCCTACATAATTTTAAGCCTATCGCACTTAAAACTACCTCAATTTTGTGTATCTTGATTTTGATATAAATATCAATGTCTGAAATTCTTGTCCAATTATAGTTGTACTTACTGTTGTTGTTTGTAGTGAATCTAAGACCTTCATCAGCCAACAGATGTTGAAGAATCGACCTTCCTCATTTCCCCAGTTTGCCTGGCAAGAAATTCAAGACATTAGTGGTAAGGCCAAGGGATTTATAAAGGGGAAACGGCACTCGATCATTTCAACAACTGTGTAAATTCTATGGGAGCTGTAGTCATCTTGGATAGTGAGTTATTGTGCCTTCTGAATTTTACAGCCATACATGCCACACTTTGAGGGCTCATCAAAAAGGTATCATGGAAAAAAAGGTATCCCTAGCTCAAAGACATAATAAACACAGCTTGAAACACAGAAATGGTTTGTACATGAAATAAAGTACCCATGCTGCCTATGCGCAATGTGAAGATTTACAAGATCTGCCTACCTCTCAAACATGTCTTTGAGCAAATCTGGAGGCGTAATAACTCTGCTCCGTGAATGACAACAAGTATGGGTTCCCCTTTAAAATCCTTGGGTGAAGTAAACCTCACATTTGATCATATCCAGACAAATCATCCCTGCTTTTAATTTTTTGCATGGTATAACCCTTAGAAAACATTGCTATAAAAGCATGTCTGCAGATGATAAATCAGTGCCAGTTTGGAAATGTAAAAAATGTTCTAGTCAAACACCCATTTTATTGGATAAAAATATTCAGATAAAACATTGTCCATGGTCTAAAATGAGGATAATAGTCGAGTGAAACATCCCTGCTTTTAGATGTGTGGTATAACCAAGGAATTTTTATAGGGGAACCAGTTAATTCTTACCGCCATGTAAGTCCTATGGGACGGCAGCCATCTTGGATTGTCTTAACTTGCATGGAACAACCCCATTGATAATTGTAATAGTCTTCAGGTAAAGCACCCCTGCTGTACGTAACTTGCATGGTACAACCCTAGGACCACTGCTTTTAGTTGCATGTCCAATCCAATTAATAATAATAATAATATTCAGCACGAAAAGCACCCTACAATTACTTGCATGATAATTAAAACACCCCTGCGCTCACTTGCATGGTACAATCCAAGGTTAACTTCCTGGGTGCCAGTCAAGTATAATATTGTAGGCATAGTGTGACCAAGAAAAAGGTGAATTAGGGATGTTTTTGAGGGTTGAAGGGTGAATCAGGTGAACACTGTTTAGGGTATCAAAAACAGCCATTTTCAAGAAACAGAGTTTTTTCAAACCCTAGTGTGAAAAACGGTATTGGTAAAATCCCCATTACGGTGTGAATAGGAGAAAAAGGGTATATTTTGGCTTCAGAAATAATCAACATTTAAGGGGTGTTTTGAAAATCTTGTGGTCATGCTATGCCTATAACATTAAACTTGACTGCCCCCCCCCCCCCTCTGAGTTACCTTCCATGAAAATCCCACTCTAGCACCTACTAGTATTCTACTATAAGCCAATATTTGCATTTAGACCCACCCATTCTTACATTCACTATCAAGGTATTATGAACTAACATTAACAATGAGATCAAATATATTGAGTGCCATTTACCTGGTAGGCTATGAGAACCAAATCAAACATCACCGCTGTCGAGGCATTACACAGCTCCTGAACAAGCTTAGCAACCTACGGACAAAACAACAGAAGAGCAATTAACATTGAATTTTGTAAGGTATAGGTAAACAAGCATAATGGTGCTGTATATACAATTTGGTCTCCTATATTTGATTTCTTTTAACACTGGCCTTGGTGGTCTTTGTTTGTTTTTGTGCATTAAATGCATTATAGAATAAGGAAGTCTTTAATTAATATAATAGACTTGTTGTTAATAAAACTCACCAGGTAGGATATCATAACTCGACTGAATTGAATTGAATTCAATTTTACTTGAATTAAACCAAAATAAAACATACTTGAGTCTTGGAACACTAAAGACATCTCCTCAGGGACATAACTACTCTAAATTTGTATCAATAACCGAAAGTGGTGAAGTATACTAATTTTCCCAAATAACCTAAAAAACAAATATTGAAATGTTATTCAACTGATGAGCACAACTGCCTAAAAATCGAATCAACATCAAAATTTAGTAATAAATATGGAAAATTGAATTAGGCTTCAATGAAAATATACCAGGCACAGAATTATGATGCTTAATACATTTGTATACTTGAGTCAACATTTTCCCACTGTAAGAATCCATTTTTATTCTATCGCATGATCTAAAGGCCCATAAAAGTGCCACATTCTATAACCACATTGATAAATACTTGATAAATACCACGACAATAATTCATAATTTGAACAAATTAATGAAAGGAACAAACATTGCATGCCACCATATAAATGTCCCATTTCCAAATAAAACACAGATGCAAACATCGTCATGCCAACAAATAAACAGAATGTTTGCAATCACATTCACAAAAAATGCTCAATATATCAACTTTCACGTCTTTCAGCAATTACACATCACACTAGTAAAAACATCATAAAAGTAACAATAAAAACACCATTTAATGTGATAGGAACTTCAAAAAGCAAAAATTAGAGGTAATATGATGAAAACAAAGTCATTAACTATACAAACCCAAATGTGTAGTGGCACTGATGGAAAATGGTAATATCAGGGTACTATGCAACAATTTAAGTACTAAACATGATGGAGTTCTTTTATATTTAAGAAAAATTAATCTAATTTGCAAAATCTAATTGAGACATATTCTAGATAGATTTTGTTAGCTAGTTTGTCATCTCGACTAGCTAAAATTCAAACTATGTAACATAGATAGCAAAATGCTACAAGTGATGGGCCTAAGTTCTAAAGATAGGATTGATATTTAATTGCTAAATTACAAAAATTCAACAGCCAAGATTAAAAGACCCTGCAATATTATTTTGTTATCAAAATGGCCTTGAAAGACCCGCTGATATTACATTTTTTTTTTGTAAAACTTGCAATTTTAAACCACAAAGGAAATTTTGAAATATAATTTTTAGAAACTTGTATAGTGAGTACATAGTTCACAATTAGCATCGAAAAGATTTTACTTATTTTCGTTCTCAGCCTTATTCTATTCTTACTCTTTACATAGCTTCTAGTGACTTGTTTACACAAAAGTCATTAGCAATTTGGAGCGAGTCAACTTACTGATTACGTTCACACATGATCACAAAATACAAGTCAATCACCAGTGGCTTGCAGGTGAGACACCCACAATACTTAAAACCACCACCAAGATGCTTCCTAATTGTGTTCACACATGTAATTTGCTCATGAGTAAAATGCTTAAATGCTCACGTGTGAACACACCCTAATTTGACCATGATGAAGTGTCACAGCAATCGAAGCTTGCTTGTATATAACTGTGCGGTACAAGCCTGAGTATAAGCTGGCAGTGAGCATTCGGCATTAGCAATCTAACAAGAAGTGTGATGATTTGTTTTCGCTATTTTTCAGTTTTTACTCACATGTATATTGTTCCCAAGTCATATTTAGTTTTAATTCACTGTATAGCTTATTTGTACAATAATGTATATTGAGCCAATCAACAACTGAGAAAAATGTTGAAATGGAAGGTAGGCATGATGGCTGTATAGTTTGCCAGTTGAATAGAAAAATCTACTTTTACTTTTTTCAAATCAAATGGAATGCGAACAAAAACACATTGATATCAAATGAAACCATACAGTACCTCTACTCTCTGGGAGTTAAAATAGAACCAAACAAAAATAGAAGACACACAATGGGGTAGAAAAGACAAAAGACATAGTTAGCCTGGTACATCAGAACAAATTTAAATTGGTTACATGGTTAATTAACAATATCATTAGGAGAAACACATGGGGGAAACAACGGGAATATGGTTAAAAATAAAGATGGGAATCTTATGGATAACATTAAAATTTAGCAACATAAAAGCATTATTTTTGAATACAAATACATCAGACTTTTTAAGTTTATGTGCAACAAATACAACAGTTAAAAGTGTTAAGTATAACAAACTGACATATCTGTTTGGTTCCCTCAATCATAACATAATATATCATCCATTTCTATCTACTTCTGAACAGTCAAAAATAAAACATATCATGCATAAAGAAAATAAGGTAGAAACTAAAAAATAAATAAACAAAAAAGAAAGGAAATATCTTAAATACAACCGAATGTGCTGTCACCAACATTTCAAGAACTATTTGGGATTATTTAAAAACAGTAACCATCTCATTAATTCAGCTGCTACAAATGCATGCAGTCAAGGCAATAAAACCCATGCTTGTTGCATCAACGTGCTCAAAACTCATTAGTGGTGAAAAACCAATGTTTAATAATTATTCTACCTAGATCAGCTGTGGTGACATCTGAGCTACATGTTACCATGGTTATAAAGCAGCTAGTAGTTGGTAGCCATCTTGGAAATTTTTGACAATAGCTACTTAGCTTTGTCTCTGTGGCAACGTACAAAGCAATGAGTATGGTGAATAGACAGAAAAATGAAAGCAGTTACATAGAATGGTGACGTTATTAGGAAAAAGATATGTTAGAAAAGATATACACATTTATTTGTTTTAATTTTTACTGGAACAACATAATATTGGGTAATTCTATCCTTAAAACGGGTAAAGTTTCATCATAAGATATACATATATATATGGTCTTGCACTTTCACTTTAAAGTTAAACTTTAGATACCTGTTTGTTATAAACAATAAGGAGTAAGGAGAAAAAATCTAAAAATTTAGTCATTTTTATTCACTCATTATTGCAGAAGCCAGTTTTAAAATACAAACTAAGTTTGGAGAGAAATAAATGCATACCTAATGCGATAAAAACTTCAATTTTAGTTGAAAACAAAGTAACAATATGCTGAGCCCACATACCTCAGCATCGGCATATGTCTTCCAATTTTCCGTGTCCGTCTCCAGGAGTAATGAGGCAGCTTTGGTCTTAGGAGGACGCCATTTGACAGGAACTTCTGGCAAGCATGTGGCCAGTACTACAAGGTCTAGTGTAGGTTTGCCACTGTAAGATTACAACAGAATTCGCATCTTATTAAGCGCATTCATTACACAATAAGAAGGAAGGATTACATCAGAATTCACTTCTTATTAAGAGCATTCATTACACAATATATATATTTAAGAAACCAACAATATTCAAAATGTAAGAAACCATATAATTGTCAATGAACATTTTTCAAACTAACTATACTCTATAAAGATAGATGTAC
The DNA here is from genome assembly GCA_000969725.1 of Ophiothrix spiculata. Taxonomy (NCBI): domain Eukaryota; kingdom Metazoa; phylum Echinodermata; class Ophiuroidea; order Amphilepidida; family Ophiotrichidae; genus Ophiothrix; species Ophiothrix spiculata. The sequence continues at coordinate 37,830 of JXSR01S001063.1, read as the reverse complement.
AAAGTACAAACCAACATTTCTGCATAAACGCTCCTGATCCAGTTGCATCATGCATTGCTGCTAAAGGTGGTTTCAGAGTAACTGTCGTTGCGGCAGAAGACCCAGCTTGTAGTTGCGACAGACAACAAAGCATTTGCAAGTTTGAGTTGTCGTAATGTAGTACGACACATAAATTGCATATTGCCACAATGGTCTGTTGCAAGAAAAGTTGAATATATTCCTATTCCAACTCAAAACACGACAGGGTAATCGATATATCAGATTGTCGTGCTTGCCGCAAAATTTTCAAGATGCGACAAGGTCGAGTTTGCGCACTTGAAATTTTTGACGTCAGGCTGGTCGTATGACCACACGACAGGCAACTCAGAAACCAGCTTTATTGTCACACAACTGTGAAAGCGTTTAACAGTGTAGACATGTATTGTGCAACATGCAGATGCTGCGTAGTTTGATTTGTACTTCCGTACTTCCAATTTGATGGACTAAACTGAAAGATGTACAATTGAAAGGATTCATAATATCAAATCACTTAAATAAAGAGAGAAATTTATAATTTTTCTATAGTTTTGAGAATATTGTTGATTATATCTTGCAAGAGAGGATAAAACAACAAAATTTCTTACCTGAATACCAAGAAACAATTTAAAATTTTATATTTTAAAGAAAAGAAAGGAGAATCCATGAACTACAGTCATCTGAAAACATCCAAATAACTTTACTGTGTAAGGTAATGTAACATATCTGAACTTACTTATTGGCTACAAGCGTGTCTAATCTTGCAGATATCATTTCAGTCCCTCGGAACATAACACCCAGAGTCTCCAACAGGAGAGTGCATAGTCTGAAAAAAAATGTAAACTACTGATTTAATTTGATAATCATATTATGAACAGTAAACAGGGTTTGAATTACTCATAAGAGTTGAAATTGCTCTTTTAGCCCTGTAAAATATCAAATTGCCACAGATTCAACAGGTTAGAATAAAGATAATAAGGAACCGGTATAATCCTTTGTCCTGAAAATATCACATGGTTACCACACCCAAGCCAAAAATGATTTTCACCTAATCAATCATTAGCAGCATGGTAAACAAATAAACTTGCTACCATTTCTTGATCTCTTTCTAGGCACATTATGTACAAATTCATTGGATCATAAGTGATTGGAGTCAGCCATTTTTCTTTTTTGAAAAACAGCAAAGCCCGCAGCAAACAATATTTCAATACGATGTCAGATAAATACTTGAATGCTTGACTAATTAAATAGTTAAATGGTTATGCGTTGGGGAATTTTTCGGTGCACAAATTTGTAACAAATTTTACATTAAGAAACGTGTCTATTTTGCTTTGAAATTCAATATTTCAAAAAGTATACTACCAACTATAAGAAAAGTATACATTTTCTGAAAGGAAATTTCACAAGGATTACAAAATTTAGGGTGTTTTTAAAGTAGGATGAAGGGCAATAAGGTCGTCGTCGTCGTCCTATGAGTCATGACTGACCCGTTGTGACCCTTTTGATGATGTCGTTCCAACTGTGCCGATCTTGAGCATAACGGTAGGCTGCATTGACAGATAGGCCAGTATATTCTCTAATGCCATCTATCCAGCGGGTTTTCTGCCTGCCTCTTCTGCGATGTCCTTCCATCATTCCTTGAACAATTATTTTCTCTAGACAGTCGCCTTCCCTTCTTGAGATATGCCCAAAATATTGAAGTTTGTTGCGAATTATTTTCGGACATAATGGGGTGTATTCTCCTACTTGGCATCTGACAAATTCATTTGTTTTATGCTCTCTCCAGGAAATTCTCAACATCTTTCTCCAACACCACATTTCGAAGGCTTGGATTTTACCTTCGTCTGCCCTTCCAACTGCCCATGTCTCAGACCCATATGTGGCAATTGGGAATACCAGGGCGCTCATAATGCTTTTCTTTGTTGTTATGGTGATT
>JXSR01S001062.1:18465-28599 GCA_000969725.1 Ophiothrix spiculata | reverse complement strand
CATTTTTGATCAAAATCTTATTGTATTGCTTTAATCAAAATTTTGAGACATTGTAAGATCAAGAATGAAGTCAGTTATTTTGCCAGACATCATTGTTGGAAAAACGTACACTGCACCCATTCATTCAAACATAAAACATCCACTTTTAATCTACGATAACTTGAAAACTCGAGCGTTAGGTTAATTAAGGTAATTAACTTTTTTTTTATCTGTTTGATGTTATAAAACCAAATTTCGACATTCCCGGCGATGACAATTGTTTTTAGATTTTACCCCATGTAATTTCATCTCTAGCTATCTTTTGAAAACAGTCGGTGACCCCATTTTTTTTGGTCTTAATTTGACATTCACAATTGACCAGCAAAAAATTAAAAAATTCTACAGGTAGCAAATGTTTGATAAATCAGCAAATCATATATAAAAAGTTTGATCACTGGAAGCCCATTGGCTCGGGAGCACTCGTAGCTACAATTTCGCGCCATTTCCCGCGCTTACCGGGAAGACAGTGCGTAAAAAACTAGTGCGCGCGATACGTTTTGCGTATTAGGCGCAAATCTTACGCTTACATACCACGTGCGCGTTTTGTCAAAATCTTCCCGCACTTGACAAACAGATTCTGTAACACTGCCCTATTCGGGATCCCGAATTTAATTCCTCATGTATTAGTATAGGAAAGAATAAATGTGCTTTTCATCCATTTTTTGGTGGCAAAACAATTTTTTTTCATAAAATACTCTTTAAAACACTTTAGTGTAGTCAGATTCCTCCATTTTATGATGTTTTTACTATAAACCATTTTTGATCAAAATCTTATTGTATTGCTTTAATCAAAATTTTGAGACATTGTAAGATCAAGAATGAAGTCAGTTATTTTGCCAGACATCATTATTGGAAAAATGTACACTGCACCCATTCATTCAAACATAAAACATTCAAAGTCAAGTAATGAATTGCATATTAGATGTGTGCGTACATCTACACCGTGCCACAATTTTTAACGCCCGGATCCACTGAGCATAAGGCCAAAAAAAAATAATTGTTATATGTTGCCCTCAGTGACCGACCCTATTCAAAAATTAAAAAAAAAAATATTAGGGTCGGGAAAGCACCCAATTTTGCTCAGATTGGGTGTTTTTTGAGAAAATATTTTGAAAATAGTGGAAAATGCACCCAAATTTGGTAATTTAGATGCTTTTTAAAAAAAAATATTTTCCGACCGACCGACTCAATTTTCAAGAAATCCCACTTGAGGCAACACAACAATTAATTTTTTTTTGGCCTAACGCTAACACGCTGTCATATATTGTCTCATAATGGATGTCTTTTTTTAAATAAAGTAACACTCACTGACTAAGAATTGTAAATATATAGATACCTTTTTAGAGTCTAGACAATTAGGGTGGTTGTGTGACTAGGAGGGTTTTTACCACAATGCTGAATGAAGAGGTCAAGGCTAGCCGGGGGGGGGGGGGCACTCAAGTATATTGCTGCAAGCATAGCATGACCAAGAAAAAGGTGAATTAGGGTTGTTTTTGAGGACGGAAGGGTGTATCAGGTGTAAACCGTTTAGGGTATCAAAAAAGCTCAAAAACAACCATTTTCAAAAACATAGGGTACTTTTTCAAACACTAGTGTGAAGGCTAGATACTAGATACTTGGCTTGAAATAGATTCATCAGGATTGGTCATAAAAGTCAATTGAAAAATAGTTCTCGTATTAAATCCAATATAAAATGGTACTCACTAGATAATTTTCGATTGCTGTCAGCAATCAGGATCACTCTGATCTGGTGTTTCTAGAAATTGGCAACACCAGTAACTGGTCATTTGTAAATGGTCGTTTGTTTAACACCAGACTGTCTGGGCACAAAATTGAAACTGATAAAATTAGTGCTAAGAACTACACTAGATCACAGAGGAAGGCAACAACTGAGCATGTCGTGGGGAGCAATCACGTCATAGGGTGGGATGATGCTAAGATCATTGATCAAGAACCAGACAAAACAACACGGTGGCTAAAGGAGGCAATATGGATCAGGAGCAGGGGAGATAACACCATGAACAAAGACGAGGGGGCTTAAAGACTAGACAGAATCTATGATCAAATCATCACCAAACGGCAACCCAGTAATTTGGTTATGTCATCACGACCAGTTACTGGTATTGCCAATTTCAAGAAACACCAGACCAGAGTGATCCTGATTGCTGAAAGCAATCAAAAATTATCTAGTGAGTACCATTTTATATTGGATTTGATACGAGAACTATTTTCAATAGATACTTGGCTGCAATCACCTACACTCTAAAAAGTATCTTTTACAAATATTTTTTTTAAAATAAATTGTCAAAAAAAAAATCAAACTAAGTGCTTTTACTTTAATCCCTAGCATGTTATGAGATGTTTCTAAATTGAGATCAGTTTGGCGGAACTCACAATCCGGATACGTATCAGAATTTGGATACCCACTTACATTTTGTATCCAAATTGTGATATGGAGGGGTATCCTGATTCTGAAACGCCTGTCGTGGCGCAGGAAACAAATCGATAGCGCAAGCTGGCAAGTACATGTAGAACATCTTTCTTGCATTTATGATAAATTTATCTGTGGAAATGTAATTTCCATAGATCTGTGCAATTCCAGCGGGACAGCTTTGAAACATGTCCTGATAGCTCCTTATCACAGAAGGCAAAATAATTTGGCCAAAACTTTCTTAGAATTTAGATGACAAATGATGATAATGTTATCGACTTTCATACATACCAGCCCTGGACAAAATTGAGTACAAAAATAGTACAACATTCCTAAGGTGCACATTTGGAACACAATTATAGTACAGTTTTAGTACAAATATAGTACAAATTTGGGTACTATAAATGTACTCAAATTGTACTTAAATGTTGTTCCAAATGTGCACCTTAGGAATGTTGTACTATTTTTGTACTCAATTTTGTCCAGGGAGTATGGTGCGCTGCGAAGCTGAATATTAATTTCAGCTGATATCCCGTTTCAGATGTTTTAATCCAAATTCGGATACGGGTAGCAGATCTGAATTCGGATACGTTTCCGAATTGTGAGTTCCGTCGAACTGACATCAGGACTATGTCATGCACCGAGGTAAAGTTCCCAGTGAGCATGGTGGAACCACGGCATCAGACGTTTATTCATGTCCTTTTTCCTTTTTTCAAAAGGGGGAATCTACATTTCAAAATCAAATAATCTGGCATATTGAAATTGACTTATAAAATTAAGGAAAAAAACTGTTAAAGAAACTAATTCATATAAATTATTCATGAGAAAAAACATGCGCAAATACATTTATTATTTTCCTCGCAGGGGCCCATACTTCAATTATGACTAAATCCTTGACTGGGATGTAAACCTGGGAACCGATCATCCCTCTTTATAAACGCTTCTTTCTTGCTAGAAAAGTTTGTTCTAGAAAAGTTTGTTCCCTCTTGTATGTGATGGCTCACCCCAAAAGGGGGGACTTTGCAGATGATATCACTTTTGATTTTATGATTTCCATCTGTTACAGCATGTTCTAAGCTTTAAAATGACACCTTGCTTGTTGAAATTGATCAAGGCGATCAAATTTTACAAGAGAAAATCTAATGAAATTCTTATTATTTTCTTTACTTTTTTGCTGCCTATTTTCATCAGTTTCTCGAAAAGTGTTCTGTCGAAAAGTCCCCCTTTTCAGGGCGAGTCATCACATATTATAAACGGTTCTTGATAGAAAAGTGAAGGGAGAGATAAGGCTAAATGAAACTTGATTCCCGGTTTCTCGTAACACTTTTTTCTGATAATAATGAGGCAACATTTTCATTATTCATTACTTTCCATTTTCCATTTATCACACAAAAAAAAATATATTTCTGTGCAGTCATTTCAGAATAAACAAATGTTTGGTGGACACCTGGGTGGACACTGGACATTGATTTGAACTTGTCCCCATGGAAGTTGCTATGCAACGAAGATACTGATTTTATGCACCTCAAACAATGTTGAATACATTGTTTGAACCAAAACTGAGAAAAAGACAATTTTTAGCAAATAATGATTTTTTTCTTGAATCTGGTACACAAAACACGGGGGTAATTTCATAACGCGGGCGGGTGACGGGAAACCGGTAATCGAGTTTCATTAGCCTAAGGATTAAATCTAGCACTACAATGCCAGCTAGACTAGGTAACTCATTTGGCAGATTGTCCGCTTTAGATACGAGAGGTCCCCGGTTCAAATCCCAGTTAAGGCTTTGAGGTTTTGTTGTTGTGTTGTCTTGTTGAGTATTGGCCCCCAGGAGAGGAAAGAAAAAATATTTCGTCATGTGAGTGCAAGAAAGTCGTATCTGCAATGGCTGCCGTAAGTTATATTTATTTTATGCCTTTTCACAAGAATGTGAAAATCCCTCAAAAATTCCCTGTCTTATGTCAGTGGTTCTTGAAATGGTTCTTCAGGTGACACCGTCACCTGAAGAACCATTTCAAGAACCACTGACCCATGACTCGAGATTAAACAATGTGCAATCTAAATTTATGACAAATGGCAGCTACTGCAGATACGACTTTCTTCCACTTAAGTGACGAATTTTGTGAAACTAGTTCACTTACCATAACCTCGCTCTATTTCTTCCATGCGATGCAGGAAGTCTTGCACGCTGATGCCCCTCATTCGGGAGTGCTGTAAGAACCTGTTTGGTATTCGATCGAGATGGTCGTCCCGTTTGCTGCCTCCAAAGCCGAGTGACAGGAGGATTTCTTCCGGGTCATTTCTCATCCAAAGCAGTTCAGATATACTGCAAAAAAACAAATAATCTTTTTAATAATCTAATTGCAAAAAGGGAGACTCCAAATCAACTACTAAAAACATGGAGCTGAACCAAGGGAGGTATCATTGTATCTGGCTAGACATTGAGTTTTAAGGACGATTGCGGATTTTGTTTATTTTTTGTCAGTTAATAGATAAGAGTCTAAACTTCAGAATTCAGCAAAATATACAATCAGCAAATAGGGGTCACCGATCATCTAAGCGCGCTATGACGTCATATATAATGACGTCATTTTCCTTTTAATCGACGATAACTTGAAAACTCGAGTGTTAGGTTAATTAATGTAATTAACTTTTTTTATCTGTTTGATGTTATAAAACCAAATTTCGACATTCCCGGCGATGATAATTGTTTTTTAGATTTTACCCCATGTAATTTCATCTCTAGCTATCTTTTGAAAACAGTCGGTGACCCCATATTTTTTGTCTTAATTTGACATCCACTTGACATTCACAATTGACCAGCAAAAAATTGAAAAATTCTACAGGTAGCAAATGTTTGATAAATCAGCATTTTGTGGTATAGCAAATCATACGTAAATAGTTTGATCACTGAAGGTCCATTGGCTCGGGAGCACTCGTAGCTACTCGTTACTATTTCGCCCCATTTTCGGCGCTTACCGGGAAGTCGGTGTGTAAAAAACTAGTGCGCGTGTTGCGTTTTGCGTATTAGGCGCAAATCTTACGCTTAGATACCACGCGCGCGTTTTGTCAAAATCTTCCCGCACTTGACAAAGATATTCTGTAACACTGCCCTCTAAAATAAACACCGCGATCGTCTTTAAGTGCTGTCGATAGAATGGCTACTCAAAACGAGTTTGAGTATATGATACTCTAAAACAAAATTACTTAGTTTATGACAGGTGCTGCGCATTTGTTGAGTTTCTCACATTTATGCATAAGCAGATGCGAGCAAAAAATTCAATGTGTATTTACATCAGTAAAATGGTGGAAGTTGTTGTCAAGGCTGGCTTGCACAATGTCGAATTATGAAAACAAAAACCTTGCAAGCCATTGTCATTACACCAGGGTTCGTACACCTTGGAGCCTTTAAAATTCAAGGACTTTTCAATGACTTTCAAGGTCCAAAAGCATGATTTTCAAGGGCTTACCACAGCATAATTTGCAGTATGCTGAACTCTTGTTCCTGCCGACATCAGTCCACTCGCTGAATTTGGGATCAGTTAGCCATAAATTATCAATTTTCAAGGACTTTCAAGGACTCTGTGCAAATTTCCAGGACTTTCAAGGCCTTGAAAAGGTGTTTTCAAATTCAAGGATTTTCAAGGACTCTCAAGGACCGTACGAACCCTGTTACACACTCACATGAGAACATCTTTTAGGGCCAAATCAAAATGGCCTCCAAACAAAATTGTTCCTACCAAACATTTGGTCGTGACGTCACCAAATATTTGCCATAGAAGTTTAAACTATGAACGGCTAACAAACATTTGGTCCAATGTATATGGCAATTCAATAACATGTGCAATCTAGCGCGACGTTTTATTTGGTCTCAACTCGGTGTTCAAGTTATTTTGTTTGGAGTCACTCGTCATTTTGACGTCACGACCAAATGTTTGGTAGGAAAAATTTTGTTTGGAGGCCGACTATGATTTGGCCCTTACTAACTTTCCGTATATATAAAGTTTTGAAAGCCTGTCTACCACTGCTGTAATACCAAATATGGTGAGTCGACCCATATGCAGTAATTGATAACGTTGTCCCTGCAGGGGGCGGTGTTGCTGCGCCTGCTCAATGATTTGACTGTTTGTTAGCTTACCTCGATGCGGTCCTGAAACTATAATCAGATGACGTATCGGACACACCGCTGCTACCAATATGCAGGGATGGCGTCAGAAGGCGCAGTGTTGCTGCGCCTGCTCAATGATTTGACTGTTTGTTAGCTTAGCTCGATGCGGTCCTGAAACTATAATCAGATGGTGTATCGGACACACCGCTGCTACCAATATGCAGGGATGGCGTCAGAAGGCGCAGTGTTGCTGCGCCTGCTCAATGATTTGACTGTTTGTTAGCTTACCTCGATGCGGTCCTGACACTATAATCAGATTGCGTATCAGACACACCGGTGCCACCCATAAGCAGTAACTGCTGACGTCGTCCCTGCAAGGTGCGGTGTTGCTACCCCTGCTCAATGATTTAACTGTTTGTTAGCTTACCTCGATGCAGTCCTGACACTATAATCAGATTGCGTATCAGACACACCGGTGCCACCCATAAGCAGTAACTGCTGACGTCGTCCCTGCAGGGTGCGGTGTTGCTACCCCTGCTCAATGATTGGACTGTTTGTTAGCTTACCTCGATGCGGTCCTGACACTATAATCAGATGGCGTATCAGACACACCGCTGCCACCCATATGCAGTAACTGCTGACGTCGTCCCTGCAGGGTGCGGTGTTGCTACCCCTGCTCAATGATTCAACTGTTTGTTAGCTTACCTCGATGCGGTCCTGACGCTATACTCAGATGGCGTGTCAGATACCCCGCTGCCACCCATATGCAGTAACTGCTGACGATGTCCCTGCAAGGGGGGGGGGGCGGTGTTGCTGCGCCTGCTCAATGATTTAACTGTGTTAGCTTACCTCGATGCAGTCCTGACGCTATAATCAGGTGGCGTGTCAGACACCCCACTGCCACCCATATGCAGTAACTGCTGACGACGTCCCTTCAGGGTGCGGTGTTAATTGCTGCGCCTGCTCAATGATTTAACTGTTTGTTAGCTTACCTCGATGCGGTTCTGACGCTATAATCAGATGGCGTGTCAGACACACCGCTGCCACCCATATGCAGTAACTGCTGACGACGTCCCTGTAGGGTGCGGTGTTGCTGCGCCTGCTCAATGATTTGACTGTTCGTTAGCGTCCTTTGTAAAACACGACCTCTGAAAAAGACAAATAAATAAGTACAGAAACATTTAAAATTTAGAAAGCTATATAAACAGATCTCATATAGTCATGAATCCGAGCCCAAATTATCAGTACATGAATTGAACAACAAGTCTACATATCAAGAAAAAAATATCAAAACAAAAATATCATGAAGCATGGGGCATGGTAGTATGATGGTTAGCGATCTCGCCTCGCACACATTGGGCTCAGGTTTGATTCTTGGTGAGGGCACTTGCCAGAATGGAGTCTCGGAATCATTGCTTAGACGTTTATCTGACTTGCTGGTAGCATTGGGCAGATATTCTACATCTACTCTGCTCCTCCCATGAAGTATTAGAGTTTGGTAAATAGTTCATGAGAGATCGTCGTCCTCCGGAGAGGACGTAAAGCCGTCGGTCCCACAAACAGAAGAGTCATACCTGTACATGTAATTGCAGTCATTATCGTAATGTATCGTAGGGTATTCTACCCCTAACTATTTCCAACCTCGTTTCGGTCAATTTTGGGACTTCAAAATCCACCTGTGCGTTATGTCCTCAAACGATATTGGAGGAAAGAAAGCATACTCTTTTGGATTCTTAAAGCTCCCTCATTAAGCTATGAGTAAAACACCCAAACGGATTGGTTAGAGTGATACGTCCAGAAGAATATTATAGCTGACTCAAAGAAAGGAAATGGAGTTGGGGTAAGACACTGTTAATTGAACCCTATATAAATGGCGACATTTTATTTGTAAGTGTCAAAATAGATGGTGCTACAGTATTCATAAAAACTTGCATAAAAAATTCATAAGGGGTATGCTGTAATGTACTACCAGTACTGAAAATAGATATGCAAATGAAGCAACTGACATCAAGAACATGTTTCCTGTCATTTTCAGCTGACTTCTTGATAAATCCAAAACATAATCGATAATCTGATATAATCAATAATTTGAAATATACATAGCACCCTCATTTTTGTACAAATCTGGGTTTACAAAAAAATGCCAATAAATGGGCTTAGAATTAACTAAATTCCAACCAAAATGAAATACATTTCAGGAATGGGTTAACATTTTTATTATGCAGCACATTCCAGTTATATGTACTGTTTTTCCAACATTCTAAGATGAAGTAAAGTATGAAATTTTGGTCAAAAAACGTTTAAATGTCCCATTCAAACATCAGTGAAACAATATCATCATTTGTGGCTGTCCAGCCCGTATGAGTCGTAAATGCCAGAAACTTCATTTTGCGTTACAGGTGAAAATACATGTCAAGGTCGTAATTTGCCGAAATAGATTTTTTTGACAGATTCACAATCCTTATGCTTATAACAAAATACCAGCAAAGTTTCATTTCAAGAATTTGATAGGAAATGTGATATAAAACAGAAAATATAGGGCTTACTGATCTTTGGACACATTGATCTCATACGTTTTACTCCCTGACAGCCTTTGACGGACCATAAATTGACTTCTGGAAATCTTGTGAAGTTTATTAAATGTGCAATTCATGATTTTGATGTGACGAAAACCTCGCCTGTTTTCTAACTAAATTAGAAGAAGAGAACATTATAAATATATACTGACAATTTAACCATTCATTTCCAAGTTACAAACTTTTCAGCATTTCAAAAATCCCCATATTATAGGCTACTTTGTTGTTATTTCTGTCGGGGCCCCGACAATAATTAGAAAATGACACATTTTGTCACTTTTCTCAAAAATGCAAGCACATATGAAAAAATGGTTTGGGGATTGTATCATATACAAGTTGACGATTCTTATAAGCTAAAAAAGTCAATTTTGAAAGAGGTGACCTTGAGGGTGAAAAGTGGATCATGAATTGCCCCTTTAAGGTGTCATTTTAATCCTTAAAGCATGGTCTTAGCAAGTAATTAAAAAAGTGAAAATGACAAGAGGTGGCATTTACTGCTGGATTGAGATGGACGGTCACATTTTACTTGAAAGAGGTGCTCCTATACAAGAGGAGGAATTTCAAATTGAAGAATAAGTACCACAAGTGTCTTGTGTTTTGCTTGCTGAAATCATCCACAGATCCAGAGAGCAACTATATGCTGACTATACCTTATTCAACTCCCTTGATATTAAATTTCTTCTTATATGTGACCCGTCATATCGAAAGGTACCTTAAGGTCGGCAAAATCAAAATTGATTTTTTGGTCTCATCTGAAAGCTGAGATTTTAAGCTTTAAAATGACACCTTGATATTGGTTATTTGATGTTCGGTATTTGAGCTATGTTGGATGTTGGAACCTGATTAATATGATAGAATACACTTCAATGATAGCCTTTCTGATGGAATTAGAAATTCGACCTTGGACGTGATTTTTGACTATGATTAGCATCAATGGCCCGTATCTCGTAATGTACTATGCCGGTATTAAGGTACCTTTC
>JXSR01S001059.1:17951-32803 GCA_000969725.1 Ophiothrix spiculata | reverse complement strand
TTGATACTATAGTATAAGGTACGGTTTCCTCGTTCCATTGATACCAAGATCATGAAAATCAGTCGTTACGTAATTATGACATCACAAAGTATTTCCGTACCGAAAAAATTGGCTTTTGGTAAAAATTGCCACTTTTTCAAAAAATCGTTATAAAAGTTCTAAATGTCCAATTTTCGTCAGGTTTTTTGCTAATAAATGAAGAAATTGACAATTCTAATATGTCCTGTAAGTTTAAAGTCCATATCATGCAGATATTTTTCAAAATGGCGATTTAAAATTTTTCGAGGTGGCAACCATCCCCCTACCCTCGGACTTTGACGGCCTGCCATAACCCCACCTTAGGTGGCACTCCCAATTTTTTTCCATCAAAATGACCGCAAAGGATGTAGAAATAATTAGATACGTAAATGCTCAGGGTCGCTTTATTTTGCGTTTTGGTGCAATCGGCGATCACCCGTTAGGGGGTTGCATAGGGGGTGGTAATCCAACGCCCCCCCCCCCCTTAGGAAGACAAGGGTTAAAAGACCTATGTTTCATTTTTATAAATCCTTACCTGTTTTGTTTTATGTTGGTAGCTGTTTAGAATAAAAGAGGTGTATGAAGAGAGTAAAATCAACATAATTTTTTTTCAGTTTACACCCTGTATAATTTGTACACACCCTGTATAATGTCAGTATCATTTGTATATTTTGTATCTTTGTAATATGAGCTTTGAAAAAATGTATACCTTTATGATCTTAAAATGTACATATTGAATCCTGTGTTGAGAAATATTCAAATGTTTGATGTTTTTCTCATTTACTGGTATGTTACACTTTTTCTGACCAATTCAAAGAAAACAATACCATATTTACAGCTAAAACAGATAAACATTTTTGAATGCCATTGTAGATTGGTTTTGAGTCGGTAATAGTTTTGACTGTACCTTGGGTTAAAATTAAGAATTTATGGTCAAGCATTTGGTAAACAGAGAAAATATTCATCATTCATCTAATTGTCCTGTCGCCAAATATTCAGCGACAAAACTTATGTCGTAAAGCAAGAAGGGTATTTTCACCGGGATATTTTCAAAGCGAAGGTAATCACAATATTTCAAAAACCTTGAATCTTGTTAACTGTGTCCATCTTATGTTCCATTAACGAATACGCCTAAAAGAACTGCTAAAAATAAGCAGTTATTTGCCAAATACTGTCATTAATAACACTTTTCCCGCGTAGTGAGATAACAAGCGTCACGGTTGCCACGTGTCATGTGTAAATACGGACAACGGATACTTGCCCCAAAAATGTGTAAACCACTATTGATGGAGAGACAGTTTTCACCACATAATACTAGAATTCCTGCGAAAAATCTTCTGAAATGTTTAATACATTTCTATTGACTATACAATATCTTTTCTATTGCCAATCCTGCACTTTCTGAACTATACCTGCCTTTTTTACCTTACCAGTTATTGTACATACAGCAGTATTTCAATTTTAATGTTTATATTATGTACATGATGTATGTACTTTTATTTTTAATCTATGTATTTTAATGTAAATTTTCATGTAATTCAGCCTGTGGGCTGCCATATGAATTTGTCTATTAAACCAACTTGATTCTCACTTTGTTAATTTTTATATTTTGTTTTATTATGGGTCAATACTCGACCTCCAAACCAAATTTTCGCTACCAAACATTTTGTCGTGAAGTCAAACTATGGGCGGCCATAGGTGTTGTTTGTTATAGACACATTTTTTTATTTTACACACCGTTTTGGGTTTACGGGGTTTAGACACCTTTATGGGTTTTATACACTCTTTAGACACCTTTTTCAGCTAATAGACATCCTTATCAATTTTGTAGACTCCTTTCTCTTGTTGACACCTATGGCAGCTCATAATTCGACGTCGCAACAAAATGATTGGTAGTGAAAATTTTGTTTGAAGAAAGACTGTAAATTTACCCATACTGTATTAACAAATTTAAGCGTGTTGAAACTATTTGTTTTGAAATACTTGGGTAATCTACACAGGAGTGCAAATCCAGATGAATGCGCATCTCCGTAAGCCGCTTTACAGAAGACAGAGGCTACACGGGCGTCAGATCCGGATCTGCTGTACAGCACTCTGCGTACATGTGTACGTGTAAACAGTCTATGGAGATGCAGATCTTAGATCTGGATCTCGGAGATGCGCATCTGTAGATTGCCCCAGTATTTCAAATAGTTTGTGAATAGTCTTTTGAAAAAAGACTATTTACGGGTTTTAAAAGACTATTCACACATGCGTAAACTCTGATGTTTTGATTAGTCGAGAGTCATCACATGGCCATGCATGAACAGTAAAATTTATATCCCAATTCATATATCTTAACAACAAATTTCCTTCAAACAACTATTTTGCATGGTATCTTTTTAAAAATGGTAGATATTTTCTATTTTATTGTAGCATATAGCGTGCGAGTCAAAAAAAGTGCAATAATTAGATGGAAGCCATATTGTAACAACAAAAGCAATTTCGAACAAATAATATTTATTTCTAAATAAATCATTGATTTACCTTTCAAATGATGAAAGAATGGTGAGGATTAATAAAGGCATTGCGAAGATATCCTTATTTCAATATTATGGTATGAAAACAGTTTTGTCCAAATGCGGCATTCCTTGTCAAACATGTAAGTACCAATATCTAATTGAATTTATTACTTTAGTAATCTGAATATTATCTCAGCCAGATTTACTTATTTACGTTACGTATCTTCAACAACCACATTGTTCCAGGTCTCCGCAGGTCATTTCAACAACAGGAACAACCACAGAATGGATCATTTCGCAGAGTGTGGTTTATGCAAGGTGGTGTCCTGCTCACTGCCTACAAGAGTTGCTTGGTATGTGGTTGGACATCGCGTTTGATGGCCAGCGAGAAGCTCAAATCTCTCTCCACTGGATTTTTATCATTAGGGTACAATCAAGCACAGAGTTACAGACAGGAACCTGTCAGTCTTCTACAGCTGCGTAATCGCATCACTGAAGCCTTTAACAAGACCAGGCGCACCAGAGAAGCAAGACGTGCAGTTCGAAACATGAAAACAAAAGCTCACAGATGTGTGAAGCTTCAAGTCAACAAAACCAAACGGCACTTTCGAAGTGCTAACATGCCCAAAACAGAGATATGTCCTCCATAAATAAACCAAATGCACGACAGTTGGACAGAACTGTTTTCAAACTATAATATTTAAATAAAGATATCTTGTTTTTGACTCACCCGGTATATTTGTGTAAATTTATGGCTATCTTACGAAAACATGTGTAATTTGCATACGTTATTACTCTTTAAAATGCATCGGGGTTATGATTATATTATCATTTAGTTGAAATAATAGCACAAATTAATTGGGAGATTGTGTCTTGTGTGTGCATTTGTGTAAAAAGAGGGTCCTGCTGAAAATGAAGGCATGTTATACTGTAACAAAAAATGAATAAAGACTTAAGGCCCGTATTCCAGAAAGATGTTTAGCTAAACCATTGGTTAACTGAGCATCAACTGTCCAGGAATGATACGCATTATTGCAGCTTTCAAGCACAACAGTTCAATGAGTCGTGCAGTTGACGAGAAATAAAACCTTGATTTAGCTACACACCTTTCTGGAATACGGGCCTTAAATGTTTCCGTTCATCTCGATCAAGCTGTAAATGCAGCAAACGTTTTTGCACTTTAAATCAAGTACATGCAGAGATTGTGACTTTACTTGCTGCAGACCGTCTGAAGAATATGATCCAAAGTATTACATTACGGCTGTTTAGCGATGAACAGTAACAGATAATAAACAATCCAATAGGATCATCTTACAATATACATTGAAAAACATACTTTAAATTAATCTAGGGCACACTCAAAACGATATCAAAAGGAGACCGAAGGGCTGGATATATGTTTGAGCTTAGTTGAAGGTCATTCAAGTTGTGCTTGTTATAATAAAAATATTTTATCGTAGAATATTTTTGAAAATGTCAAGAGTGATTTATTAGGAAAACGAGATTGCGATTTGATATCTTAATGACTGGTTTTGGACGACTATTAAAAAAGTTGAGACGAAATAAATTTATATGGTTACTTATTAGTAACTGCTCAGTCCATATCAAGTCCGATATGGGTAAAGCTTTGGATGGTCGTGCGTGACGCAGTTACAACGTTTACTTGGCGCATAACTTCTTTCATATTGTCACATTTAATACTTCCTGGTAAAAGAGATAACATCGAACACTGACTGGTTGAAAAGTGCGCCAGCGGCGGTGCGAGTATGATTTATTGCAGCGATGGAAATGAGCCCATCATAATGCTAATTTCATTTATAGCCAGATGCACAATATTGGTGGCGCTATTTATACAAATCAAGTTTCCAAGTTTTAAGAATTTATGACTTAAGTTTATAACATTTGAGTTAAATTCACATACTAAATATTTAATTTATGCAATATGCAAAAAATGAATAGCGTCACAAATAATGAAATCTGATAATATGGACTTAAAATGATGTATTTTGATCTAAAATGATCATTAATTTTTAGAAAAAAATGAAATCAAATTATGAAAACAAATTTGACAGTTCAACACCTAATTACAGAACTAATTTAAACACTTTCAAGGCCCTACACTTATAGTAAAAATGTATTTTTGTCAAAACATCAAACAGACGTGAATTATGAAAGGACACTAAAAGTGAAGTTATAGTCAACATATTTCAAAACCTTCAATCTTGTTATCTGCTGAGTTCATTCCTTGGTTTATCTTATGTTCAATTAGCGAACCACCTATAATAGATGCTAAAAATAACCCTGTTATTAATAACACTTTTCCCGCGTAACAAGTGTTACAGTAGGCACGTGTTATGTGCAATACGGGTATTTGTTTACCAAAGATGTTTGGTATTATTGGTGGCTAGATATTTTTCGCCACATCATATGACAATATCCGCTAAAAATATAACGTCGCTTTATGGGGGTCTGGGGTAAATTACCATGAATTTTGAGATGAATTTACACAATTTTCCCAAATTATTACATCATATACTATATTGTAGAGAAGTGTCCGACTGTAAATTGACCAATACTGTATTAACAAATTTAAGCGTGCTGAAACTATTTAAAATACTTGGGCAATCTACACGGGACTACAAATCCAGATGAATGCGCATCTCTGCGTACATGTGTAAGTGTAAGCAGTCTATGGAGATGCAGATCTCAGATCTGGATCTCGGAGACGCGCATGCAACAAGATCTGTAGATTGCCCCAGTATTTCAAATAGTTTCAACCACCGTGAGAAAAATCCCTAAATAATTATTTTGAAAAAAGACTATTTCCGGGTTTTAAAAGACCATTCACACATACTTGCGTAAACTCCGATGTTTTGATTAGTCGAGAGTGATCACATGGCCATGCATGAACAGTAAAATTTATATCCCAATTCATATATATCTTGACAACAAATTTCCTTCAAACAACAAACAACATTTGAACAATAACTATTTTGCTTGGTGTCATTTTAAAAATAGCAGATATTTTGTATTTTATTGTAGCATATGTACATTTATGGCTATCTTATGATAGCATGCGTAATCTGCATACATTATTGCTCTTTAAAATTCATCGGGATTATCATTATATTATTATTTAGTTTAAAAATGACAGAAATAAATTGGGTGATTGTGTCTTGTGTGAGCATTTGTGTAAAAAATGGTCCTGCTGAAAATGAAGGCAGATTACCCTGTAACAAAAAATGAATAACGACTAAATGTATTCGGTCATCTCGAACAAGCTGTAAATGCAGCAAACGTTTTTGCACTCTAAATCAAGTACATGCAGAGATTGTGATTCTTCAAATCAATTTCTTTACTTGCTGCAGACCGTGTGAAGAATATGATCCAAAGTATTGCCTTACGGCTGTTTAGCGATGAACAGTAACAGATAATAAAGTTAAATAAACAATCCAATAGGATCATCTTACAATATACATTGAAAAACATACTTTAAATTATTCCAGGCCACGCTCAAAATGATATCAATGTCTTTTCGCAAGACCGAAGGGTTAGGTATTAGTTTGAGCTTTGTTGAAGGTCATTCAAGTTGTGCTTGCTATAATAAAAATATTTTGTAGTAGAATATTTTTGAAAAAGTCAAAAGTGATTTATTTTGAAAACGAGAGTGCAATTTGATATCTTAATGACTGGTTTTTGAAGACTATTAAAGAAGTTAAGACGAAATAAATTTATATGGTTACTTATTAGTAACTGCTCAGTCCATATCAAATCTAATATGGGTTAAGCTTTGGATGGTTCAAGCCCGGGCTTCAAGACCTTGGGACATTGGCATTTTTATGGTTTATGATTATGTGTCTTTCGTAACATTGTGACACAATAGCCTTTAGATGTTTTCATCGTGCGAGGTACCGGTTAGAATGTTTGTTTTCTTAAAGCCGTATATATATTAAATTTAACAAATAATATACAGTTACGGGTTGCTTTCCTTTTAAAAGGATTTTATATAAAAAATGTGTTTTCCAAAAATGCCCTTTATTTGCTTGACGTAAAGATATTCGATTTTAACGTTTCAGAATAGCATGATTCTCTGGAAAATTATGTTTCTGTATTTTCTATACAGAAGGGTGGCATTGGCACCCATCATATGCGTTAGTGCTGATTGCAATAACAATAGTATTATACAAAGAAAAGGGACAAACAGGACAATAAAATCAAAAAAACTAACAAATAAGTAGCCCCACAAGTAGAAAAGGGGTCATTCTGGATAAATACAAACAAACTAACAAATAAGTAGCCCCATGTGTGTAGTGTGCATGTTTTCCCTCTATCTATTAGTGTGATAATGTTGTGAGTTGCTTTAAAATCAAATAGGCTAAGCGACATGTGAGTTACTCACATATTCGATTACTGTGTCGCCACTTGTAAAGCAAATTAATTAATGTAGGTTATATTAATGTAACCTGTTCAAGGTAAATTTCAATATCAATTTCCATATTGCCTTCAAATTTAACCAACTAACCAACTTAGCACATTGTGAAGGTTTTTGTTTACTGAAATGTTACTAAATTAATTTACACGATCAATAACATTTTAATTAACTTAAACGATCGGAAAACCTATAGTCTTTACTAACCACACTAAGAGAATTTATGACCATATTTGAACAAAATTGTATATCATAACGCGAGCCCGTCCCGTCTAGACGCACTGACGCGGCACTCTATCATGTCCCTGAAAATAACGAAATGTTGAACTTTAAATGAAAGGATGCGCAGTATCATATAAAGTAAAAAACTTATAAGGAATTTTTATGGGGGCAAAGTTTGTGAAAAGAAACTAAACGAATTGCAGAAAACAAACAAATAAATAGTCCCGAATAGTTCGGTAATTAATATTGACTTGGTGGTAAAATAAAAAAAAATATTATTTTTAGCGTCGGTATGGTATGCAACATTATTGCCCGCTTATTGTTATATCCAGGTTCAGCTGTACTGTTTCATCATCATGAACGCCAGTGTTCAAATGCACGTTTTATGACCATAAAATCTGCATTTGTTTTATTCTGACTTCCAAATATTTTTTAAATTTCGAAACCCTGGCCGATATATGTTTATCTTTTTATTTACAGACAAAACAGTATTTATAAACAAACGGCCGCATAATATATAAATCAGAACGTAAACCTTCACTGAAACTTGTTGCACGAAGCCTTCTACATTCATCACAAGTTTCGGTCAAAATAATTTTTTTATGTATAATTTCTTTAAAAAGAAGCGCCTTATAGGCGCAAACCTACCCGTTGTCCGCGCATGCAAGGTCAAAATGCGTAACGCAGTTACAGCGTTTACTTCGCGCATTACATCTTTCATATTATCACATTTAATATTTCCTAAATTAAAGATAAAATCGGACACTGACTGGTTTAAAAGTGCGCCAGCAGCGGTGCGATTACGATTTATTGCAGAGATGGAAATGATTCCATCATAATGCTAATCTATATTGTTAAAAACAACTTTCAAGCAAACCTTTTACGACATTCCAGCAGAATTCTCTCGAACGTGAATGGCGAGCACAAACCAAACTTACGCCTCTATATCGTTAACCGTTTGACCTGAGCGTTAAATGGTATTAATATTGTCCGTTGACATAACTTATACAACAATTCACCGCTGTTTGATCACCCTTAACCCTCGTCTTCCTAAGGATGATCGCCGATTGCACCAAAACGCAAAATAACGCGACCCTGAGCATTTGTGTAATTGTTTTTACATTCTTTGCAGTCATTTTTTGATGGGGAAAAATTGGGGGTAGCACCTAAGGTGAGGGTATGGTAGGCCGTCAAAGTCCGAGGGTAGGGGAGTTGCCACCTCGAAAAATTTTAAATCGCCAAAAATATATGCATGATATGGACTTGACACTTACAAGAAATGTTAGAATTGACAATTCTTTCATTTATTAGCAAAAAAAAACGACGAAAATCGGACATTTAGAACTTTACTAACGATTTTTTTGAAAAAAGTGGCAATTTTTGCCCAAAGTCGATTTTTTTCGGTCCGGAAATACTTTGTGACGTCATAATTACGTAACGCCTAGACCGATTTTCATGATCTTGGTATCAATGGAAAGAGAAGACCCTACCCTATAGTACAAAACAGTATAACTTTGGGGTCCCAATTTCAATATCATATACCCCCCCCCCCCCTTAGGAAGACGTGTTACAAAAAAGGCTCAGGAAGACGAGAGTGAAATAGTGTTCATTTATAGCCAGATGCACAACATTGGTGATGCTATTAATGTAAGCAAGTTTCCAGGTTACAAGAATCTATGGGCTTTAGTTTTTAACATTTGAGTTAAATTCACATTATTCAACTAAATATTTAATTTATGCAATATGCATGTAACTAATTTCAAAGAAATGAATATCGACAACAATAATGAAATCTGAAAATATGGACTGAAAATGATGTATTTTAATCTAAAAGGATATTTTTTTTTTTGGAAAACGTGAGATCAAATTATGAAAACAAATTTGACAGTTCAACACGTAATTACAGAACTGATTAAACACTTTCAAGGACCTACATTACTAGTAACAATGTATTTCTGTCAAAACATCAAACAGCCGTGAATTATGAAAGATACTTTAAAAAAGAAGTTATAGTAAACATATTTCAAAACCTTCAATCTTGTTATCTGCTGAGTTCATTTCTTGGTTCATCTTATGTTCAATTAGCGAACCCACCTATAATAGATGCTAAAAATAACCAGTATTTACTAAACACTGTTATTAATAACACTTTTCCCGCGTATTCAGATAACAAGCGTTACAGTAGCCACGTCATTTGCAAATATGGGTCCACCAAAGATGTATGGTATTATTGGTGGCTAGATATTTTTCGCCACATCATATGACAATTTCTGCGAAATAAATATAACGTCACTTGAAGACACTCGTCATGTTGGAGAGGATACGTGACTCAATGACGACGTATTCGTACACGCTTTTTTTATTTACCCATTCCTTTAGTTAGCGAACTTACCCTCATCACAATGTTTACACTAATAACTTTTCATTGGTCATGGGCATAAAGTTTGAAGATTCCACATTTTAAACAGCTTTGTCACCAAAACTGGGTTATGGTCGTGTGTCAGATACTGGTATACCAAAAAATCTACATTTTGAAATATATCAATTTCAAAATAATGTCCTTAAGTTTGAGAATCTCTTTATCTGCATTGCTTATGTTGGTCTTAGATTAAAGCTCATATATTTTGTTTTAAACAAAAAAATTACAAGGGTAAAAAAGATCAAGAGGAGGGGTGTATAAGGAGAAAAATATTGCGTTTACACTTTTGTTGATATCAATACCATTTGCTATGTTCAAGTGCTGTTTCGAAACACGATATTTTAGGTTAATGTTCTGAACAGTTCGTAAAAAATTAAATGAGAGCTGCATGCTGTGTTGACGTGCTACCATATAATGTATTTCTAAACACAGCGATATTTCCTTTGTTCAAGTGATTTGTTCCAAAACAACGTCATTTTCCCCACTCCTCAAACGTGCTAAAGATGCCCATGGCCAGGACATACTTCTTATGAGCTACCACATATTTGGTGCAACAAGTCATTGTAATCTTATTATAATTTCTGTAAAAACAGAAGCTTGATGATGAAAAATCAATACACCATACTTATGTGTTGGTTTACAACACCAATCATCCGTTATTAATTACAAAATGCATTGGAAGTAATGTAATAACAAAGACTTGTGGCATCAAACATTTGGTAGCTCAAAAGAAGTATGTTCTTGCCCATAATCCACAAAGATGACAAATAGAAATGGTCCTAACACATGGCCTTAAAGTACTCCTGTGGTTACACCAGGGTCTGTGGTTGTCCTTAATCAATGTTGAGGCTCTTTTTCAATGGCAAACGGAAAATGCTCTACTCAGCCAAAAGTATGATGAATACGCATGGGCAAGTAACACCGGTACATAATACTAAAAGCCTATTGTTGACATACTATTCTTGTAATAGGAGAAGTTGTTAGATTGATAAAATCCATTTAAAGATTCACGTAAACTTTGAAGAAAACATGTAAACAGTGTATAACTGTAAATATTGATATGAACATTCAAGTTATGATTGTGATAATATAGTTGTGAAATTATCCTGCAATATTTCATTTTATATACAGGGTGTCCAAAAGCACGTACCTTAATATTTTTGTATGTATACTTCTTAAGTTTAACAGATAGACATAAAGTACATATGTAAAGGTTGCATTGTGTTGATTTTGTCTGGTCACACTTCATGATTATTGGCCATAAAGTAAGGGTGTTTTTGCATGGAATAAAATGAGTCACCTTGAAAAATTCATCATATCTGCCTTATTATTTCATCAAATTTGTTGATTTTTTAGCAAAGGTTAAATATAGCATGTACATAATAAATTAGTAATCTTGTTGTTACGGTTGTGTAATTATATCAAGGATAACACTCAATCTGCAATAGAGTCAGAAAAAACTATTTCAGGTTTAATCGAGTCAGGTTACGAATATCCCGAAATATTGTTTCACAAGCTTGGCCATCTTATTTATGGCAACATGTTTAATCTTAAATTAGTATAAAATATTTTGATTTTCAATTCTTTTATCAGAACTAAGAAAATTCAGTTTGTTGAAGACCCCCGAGAGTTGATGATAAACTCTTTCGGCTCTTCATATACTCTTAAAGATTTCTAGGTTTTTAGGTTATCAAAAATCTTGCTTTAAAAACAAGTAGTTTCATCTTGATAAATTCAGGCGGGACTACAAATGAAACAATATTAGTAACAAGAAAGATATAAATCTTATCTATTTTTCAACTCTGTAAAGGTAAATCATATAGATGTGGAAATGATATGGTGTCGGAAGGGCTATGACACTAAAACATTTTATTGGTTATTGTTTGACAATAATTGGAGTTCTATTCAAAACTGTAAAAATTAGATGGAAGATATACCAGGTGTCCCAAAAATGGTTACATGTAGAACAATTATCGTTTGTAGAAACTATAGCAGTTGTAGAATTCAAATTTTCGTAACTTTCGATACGTACCTCTGCTACATGTTTGCAAAATTGTAATATCACAGCATGTTCGTTTGATGTAATTTCAACCCTCGTTCAACCACATGTGAACTTAAAATTAACAGGCCCAATGTTAGGTTGCCTTTTACCATAGTATAGGATAGGGTCTTCTCTTTGTATTGATACCAAAATCATAAAAAATCCGATAACCTGTAACGTATTTATGACGGCGAAATCTCATTTTGGGTAAAAATGACCACGATTCAAAATTTTGCTATTTCTAAATGTCTATCTGACTTTTCCTGAGGCTGATAAATAAAGAAAATTAGAATTTAAACATGTCATGTAAGCGTCATATCATGCACACGTGTTTTTTATGTACGTAAATTTGCAGTTTAAATAGTATATATTTAAATGGAATAAGCTTTTTGCAGCATAAGTTCTTCAACTTTCGCGCCATAATTTGATTGCAGTATAAACCACTAATTCTGGAATGCACAGAATGCACGTATTCCTAATTTGCATAATAGAGATACTGGAAGAGAGTTCAATTATTATTCATTGAAAATTGTACCAAAATTGGTTCAAAATAAAGACTGATTCTACGCGAAACGTGTGTGCTTATTATTTTGTTGACTTTTAATAATTGCGTTTCTGACATGGGTATATATATATCATATATGCCTTTGTTGCTAACTCAAAACCTAATAACGCTGTGATAACAAAATTTTATCAAAAGTATCTAGAAGAGGGTTGGAATATAATTTGTCCAAAGTTTCTTTTCTCCAACTACTATAGTTTTTGTACCCGGTCATTCTTCCACATGTGACCATTTTTGGGACGCCTGGTACATTAAAAAAAATTAAAAAATTGTAAAAATGTTACAGCTCGAAAAAAAATTGCAATGAAAATGTCTATGAACTTCAAAAATGACGAAGTAAATCTCGGCCCGGGGGCCGCTCGAAGAAAAAAGTGGTACGCATGCTCGTCAGAGAAAACGTCAAAAAAAGAGTCGGATTTAGGTAATTGGCATTGTCGACGTCTTAAGGAAAGTGGGTGCATTTTCAGGGTAACTTTCGACATTAAGGGTCGTATTTTCACGATATCTTCGACGTTAGGGTCACCTTTTCGCAAGATATTCTAAAATTCCAGGTAAAACTACAGAAAAAGGCTTCCAATGTATTATAATCATGTTTTTTATGGCAGATAATAGAGCGTTACGTCGTTAAGTGTCCATTTTAGCGTGTTACACCATTAACCCTAACCCTACCAAATACCAAAAAATATCATTCTGCAAATTAGGCAAGTCCGAATACGTCATAAACCGGAGTTAGTAACGATCACGAAATCACTGCCATGGCAGTGCCTGATCGGTGGCTTGACATAGTCATAATGGGTTTGGGATGCGGGAGGTACCGGGTTCGAGCCCAGGTGGAAACCCGATATTTTTGATTTGTAAATTTCCGAGGAGATGAACTGAAAAGTGGGGTAGGGGTAGGATTAATGGGTCAAATGTCCATTTATCATTTGCATATTCCATAATACGTATCTTGACCATACACTGGTGAAATTTGGATAAGATCAGATAATTTTAACAACACCAAATTTTTAAGATGTTTGACCAAAAGTCGTTAAAATGTTAACCATTTTATAAATACTCTTATCGCTATTTTCAAAGAGGATTCAATGATTGAAAAGAATAGGCAAGACATAAAAGTGATCAAAAAACATTAATTCTAAAATGTATTCTAACAGTTATGATAGTGTGTTGTGAATAAGTGAGTAAAACCTTGAAGCGAACATGAAATACCCCGTCACGAAATTCTTGAAAGGCAGTAGCCTTAACACAATAACGCATAATAGAGAAAAGTAAGTCTTTGATAAATGAGGTGGGTGTCAAATTCTGTCAATACAAAAAGGAAGAAGTATGCCATCATTATCTAAGGGCCTCGAGCTCTTTACAATGTACCGTTATAATATCTCATTGGACTAAATAATGGTATTAAAATGACCAAGGAAGTAGTGTCTGATTTTTCAATTCTATAATGCCAAACCTAGAACTTCAACTTTTTTAGCTAACGGTATTTTCCGTTTTTACTATTTTCCTCTGGGGAGACCAAGTGATAGCAAGAAATAGAGAACTATGCTGCAATTATGTTCGACGAAACAAATGAATCTTAATATACACTAGTTTCTCATTTTGTGTTAGATTTCCCTTGAAGTCATTTGTTGCATAAAACACACCTCGTTGTATAAAAATCAAAATTTGTGAATTAATCATGATGCATTTTCTCTTTTTCCTTTCAGTTCAACTTCTGTTAATATAACAATACCTGTTTTACTAATATTGTCTAGACCGGAATATATCGTAATGCTTGGTTAAAAATAGAACATATTTGAAAATCAGTTTTAACTTGAATCTTCAAATCTTAAATTCCATCTTAAATTGCGAGATTTTTCCGTTTAAGAAATGTTCAAATATTGGCTGTTGTGTTGAGAACCAGCTCATGCAGTTCAGATCTGAAACCCGATTTTATTATTCTGACATGGCATACTTTTAATGAATGAACTGAACAGTTAATACAATTATTTTCTTTTTGCCTCTTTTGCCCTCTAGACATAGGGGCAATTTCAATTTCACGGTAACGGAAGGACAGTCGTAAAAAATTTCAATTTTTAAACACCTGTATTACAAAGATAGATTTTAATTGAGTCACTTTGATACATTCTATAGATAGTTGAAGCCAATCCACATATAATCCATGAAAAATAGATTAATTTGTAACTTTCGTTCACGATTTATGCATAATAATGAGTTCGGTAACGGGAAAAAGACAGCAAATCGGACATGGTTTTTTTCATCACATCAGTTTCTTCCAAAACTCTACATTTACATAAATTTAACGTTTTTGGAAAAAACTGACAAATTTATATTGTAAAGAGGTATTCAAAATTAAATATTGTAAGATGTAATGACTAATTAGACTAAACACTTTGTAAAACACTTATAGAATTACTTAAATCCCACATCAGTGTCATATTTCTATATATTATGAAGAAAAAGTTTAAAGGTCTAGATTGCATTCATGTAGGCCCATGTAGACCCGTAGTTGCTAGTCAAGTGACGGTTGTTAAACTCAAAATTGGGCCTGTAGTCCCGGTCTATCAACTGTTGCACTTAATAATACTTCTAAATAAAGAAAGAAATCAAGTTTGTGAAAAAGTAAATGAGTGAGTAGCTGTAAATTTAAAAACTCTGAG
>JXSR01S001058.1:149841-162429 GCA_000969725.1 Ophiothrix spiculata | reverse complement strand
CTCAACGTAAAATTCCTTCGCGAAAGCGCTTTTTTGGTGTTTTATTTGGTCTATATGGACGCCCCCTTGACCACTAACGGGCATGTGGCAGACCTTGACCACTTAAGTGTTAAAGTTTATATAGTATAACATGGTGTTATTGTTGTCAAGAAATGATATGCATGTAGGTTTAGACAAGTGCCCTCTTTTAATATGACGAGTCACATATCGTCATGTGAGTGCAAGTAGTCGTATCTGCAATGGCTGCCCTAAGTTATATTTTTTTTACACCTTGTCACAAGAATGTGAAAAATCCCTCAAAATGTTCCTGTCTTATGTCAGTGGCTCTTGAAATGGTTCTTTAGGTGACTGAAATGGTTCTTCAGGTGACGGTGTTAACTGAAGAACCATTTCCAGAGCCACTGACCCAAGACTGGTCATCATAAAGTGTGCAATTCAAATTTATGACAAATGGCAGCTATTGCAGATACGACTTTCTTACACTAACATGACGATATAGTACATGTTTTTCAGTAGCAGACAAGGGATATTACGAAACTGCTTATCTTACTTCTTTGACATTTTTCTTATTCTTCAGAATGTCAAATTGAAAATTTGTTTAATATTAAGATATGAGAATGTTACTAAATATGGAAGTATCAGTATTATAGGCAAGCAAATAAAAGTGAGTGTTATTGATAGCTAATAACGGGCAGGACTAAGACTTGCTAGAGATGTAAAAGTTGTCAGAATTTCTTTTGTTAGATGTACGTAAAGTATTTTTGAATAGATATGTTTGAGTTTAATGAATTAAAAGGAATCGAAGATTCTGCAACGGATAACAATCTTGCATAATAATCAGTTTCCTTAACCCTAGTTCTACGAAGGGGGGGGGGGGGTGCATCAACCCCCTTGCCGATTTTTTTTTTGCCGCTAAAAGCTCCTTGTGCGCAGCGCTAAACAACCTGGTCAATCCCTTGCGCTTATTTTAGCGAACATTTTTCGAACCTACACTCTTAGAAGGCCGGGATCAAATATACGAGTAGTTTTCGGGATCATTTTATTTTGATCCTTTAAGGATCACTTTTGATCCTTTAAGGATCACTTTTGATCCTTTTGCGGATCAATATATACAAATGGATCAAATTCACAAGGATCATTTTTGATCCTTTTTTAGGATCATTTTATTTTTATCCTTTTTGATTACAATATCAAAGTTTTGATCCGTATTTCTGGTTTACTTTGATACGGAAAGGATGAGCTCATATTTGATACCGCGTTTGGATCCAACGTATCTTTTGTTTCATATTTGAGTACAACCCAATATCCACTACACAGCGGGGAATGTATACAATGGTGTAACATATATAAATACGTTGATTTCATCACACAGTCCGGCGTGGTCGAGTGGTTAGAGCGAAGGTCTCGTAATTACCAGCAGGTATGAGTGCGGCGTGGGTTCAAACCCTGCTAGCGTCACTTCAGTGTGATGTTTTTGCAGGTCTTTTTTATAAGAAATATTTGATCCTTTTTCGGATCAAAAATTTTGATCCTTTTTTTGGGATCACTTTGATCCTTAAAGGATAAGCTCATATTTGATACCTAAAAAGGATCAAAATTGATCCTTTTTGTCTCATATTTGATACTTTCTTTCTAAGAGTGTACCACCTCCCGTTCAAAGTTCGGAGGTCAGGGGGGATATAACTCCTTGATTTTGAATCATTTATATAGTAGATATTTATTTCAAACTTGATAGTTATGTAAAACTAGTGATTTTCTATAATTCAAACACGCATGAAGATCGGATATTTTTACTTTGAATTTGGCATAAATGAAAAGAGGGGACTGACATCTCTCCATTGGTACCACATACGGGGTTCTCGGTGACTCGCTATAAACAAATTGAGGGAGGGGGTTGCAACAGCCCCGTCCGTATAATATGTATGTGAAAATCGCTCCTTATAACAAGGGTTAATCTAACATAGATAGTTGTGTAACATATTATATCAATGAAAAATAATCAATAAATATTGGATTTGATAAGATTTATTTTGCACACAAACAAAATTCGAACACAATTGATCTGTAAATTGTAATCTTAGATAAACCTTTAATCCCATAGATATTTATTCGTCTTTGTTAAAAGTATTATATAACTTTTTTTTTACAGTCTGTGATTTTATTTCAAATTGTTTGGATCTGTAGATCCCCTTCGGAAATGTTATTTCACAAAGAAGGTAAACAAAATGTTAAGCTAAAAGTTTAGTTTCATTTCCTTTATATAAGGAAGTGGGTCAGAGCTTTAATATACATGTATGCAAGTCATCTACATCAAAGTTGATTTGTTTCTTATCAATTGAATTGAAATTCATATTATATGTAAAAATAGGCCTATAGCAATAAAGATCCAAACACATTTTAAATGAAAATGAAGTAAAAAATTATTTCAAATATAGGTATTAAAACATATCAAGCAGATTCTTTGAATGCGCTGCAACTGTGTGAAGGTATCGACGAATATTGTGGTTAAGTTAGGCTATGGTCTACTAACGGTAATATAGTGACTTAGATTCAGGTATTTTAAAACGTTATTTTGCAACAATTCACATTCCTATGAGTTTTTACCTCCGACAACTTTTTGAAATCAAATTTGCGATTTTAAAATCACAACTAAGATTAAATTGTTATCTAACTCCTGTTTATGTTCACGTCCAAATTGAAGACATATGAAGAGATATAGTGGTTAATTAGTGAATGATTTAATTTCCTCCTTTTTGAAAATAGTGTTTTTGAAAAATTACTGAATGCCACAATTAAGGCGCGTACTTAAAATTGAAACAATATTCAGATATTAAAAGATATTCAAACAACTCGATTCAAAGTACCTTTCCGACTAGAAGCGGCTGAACATTAGCCGATAAATTTCAACATATCCCTTGGCAAGAAGGTGGTATCGTTATTCTATTCTAAGATTCTAAGCTTTTAAGTGTCGATCTGAATATGCCACAAGCAATCTTACAGGACCAATGATATTTTATCTGTTCTACTTAGATTTGATTGTAATGGATATTGGTATGGCCACAAACCATGTTTCTTATTTGAAGAGCCTGATTCCAAAACCTCTTACGTCCATTTTTATGGAATTTGAGTTTGAACCTGAAACATATAGTGCTTGACCGTACCTTCCAAGCAATGATAACGATTTGTTGCAAAACCGCCTATAATCTGTTGAAAATGTCATTCAAAAATTACACTTATTATTAGTTTTAAGTAAATAAAACATTTGATGGTAGACATTTCATTAGGAGGGGTTCCTGTCATTTTGATCAAATAACATCGATGGTTACGTAACGATAACCAGATATTTAGTTACTAGACCTCTACTTTATACTATATATTGTTATTAACTTGTCCCTGTTAATAATTTGGTTTGTAAATGTTTTTCTACCTACATTTTCCAAATCATTTGATTGCACAAATCATGATATCGGTCTTGTCAATTAAGTTGTCTACTTTATACAATTTTATTATATTTTAATCGGTTTGTTGTGACAGGACACTGCGGCACAATGAGCCAGTTTTAAATAGGACACACTTAATTAACCCGATAATATCAGCTTCGGTTGTGGTAAAAAATGATTGACATACAAAACTAAGCAATGTTGTTGAAGATATTACTTTTTAAAATGTTTGTGTCAATCTCATTAAGTTATATCACAAGGTGGAGAGAAAGACATATTACTTATTAAATAAATAAATAGTAAACAAATACCTATTGAGTCATTGTTCATAACATATTGTTTCTGTCATTTGCGTATCAATTTATTTATAAAAGAGGAAACGAAATTAAAATCCATTTATGTTGATGAAATTGGTCACTATTATATTTTATAAATGACACAAGTAATACTTTAGGTATGTTAGTTAACACAGCAGCTTAATAATAGAAGGTTGTATATCCTATTATTGAGATATACATTTTTGAAATATTCATTTTAAAAAGTAAACTCTGGACAGGTCGCCAACTGTCAGTGGACGACAGATGCATGCAGTCGAGTTCACAGTAGATTATTTAGTGTGAACTCAAATGACGTGCTTTCCTCTGTTAAGGAGAATATTCCAATCTCTATTACATTTTATTACCTCATTTCCAGGGATACCTATTAAAATTTATCTTTTGTCAGTTGTAGCTAAGGTACCTTAGTAACTTGAAAATATATCTCCTGTAACAAATCATTAAATCTTTGCACGTCATTTTTGTGGTTTATGCCTCAGGGTTGATGCACAAGATCCCGCGTACATTTTAGTATCTGCTTTCTCATCGCAATTCCGTCCCTCTCTGTACTGATCTGTTTACCCTAATATACATTGAACATTGTTAAGAATCTCCTAGACGTTTGGGACACACCTACGCGTGACAAAATGGGTCTAGCCGATTACCCGGTTTGTGTTAATATTTAAGACATATGTAGGTGCTCATCCTTTTCAACTAGATATCATCTTTCATGTCACCTATCTGTGTGTTCATCTTGTTTGAATAATTTTGTGTGATGTACAAACTGGTTTACAAATCTCTTGATCAATTATCTTTAAAACGAATCAAATGGAATACACATTTTAGAAAATGTGACCGTGTTTGATCAAAAGATCTTCTATACTGCACAAGAATCGCACAAAAGGAGCTTGGTCCTATTGGTTTAATGAAAGACTTTTCAACCAGTCAAGATTTTGGTACCTAGACGTGTTTTTTATTTGATTTTTTTTAAATACCCCGACTACCTAATTGTTATTCTTGCCAATGAAATGGTAACTAAAAATTTAAGAATACAGCATGGACAAAATAAACACAAAATTGAATTACAATTAACAGTTTGATTTTACTCAGATACCAGGAAGCCACATATACATGTCGTTTAAATTATGCCAAATAATTGTGTTCATGTTTTTCTTTTTCCATTTGTTTCTTGAACTGGAATCTATTTTTAGTCGACATGAAGCTTGCGTAAAATGTTACTTATGACAATCCTGCCACATTTTATGATATATAGCTTTGATATATTTCATATAATTATTAGTTGTTTAAGACAAGACTTTTTTCCCTTTTCTTTGGTTGGGTTGACTGATTTTAGCAAAACATTAACCTTCAAAAGAGAATATTGCGAAGCAAATTTATGAACGTGGCTTTAATTTCATTTTACTTGGGCTGATTGTAATCTTACATAACATATGCATAAATACCGTCACTTTCTGCTAAAATCAAAATATGGAAAGATATGCCAGCCATTACTTAAGTTGGTGACAACGGTACCTGGGAAAACATTTCCTTGCCTGGATGACATTTTGATGGATGCAGATTTTATGTGGCCTAGATTTTAGTGAGAATTAATGCAAACATAATTTTAAGGTACCTAAGGTCCGAAGAAATACTTTGTATATAGGTATGTGTGGCAAGCGCTGTGCACGGCCTCGA
This sequence comes from Ophiothrix spiculata, assembly GCA_000969725.1. NCBI lineage: Eukaryota > Metazoa > Echinodermata > Ophiuroidea > Amphilepidida > Ophiotrichidae > Ophiothrix > Ophiothrix spiculata. Next base: position 156,980 of record JXSR01S001058.1, on the reverse strand, counting down.
AGTACAAGTAAAAGCTACCACATTTTGATCATTAGGTTTAATGTTGTTGCCTTCGTAATCCCTGAGCCGCGAATGTATTGTCCCGTAAAAAGACATCAACTCTTCTCCACTCGACTTGCGCGTTAAATGGGTTTCAATTTATTATTTTGTAGAAGGTTACATCTATATATGTGTAATGAATATGTTAAAAAACCTAGACTTTAAGGTCTTTAAGGAAGCTGTTTAAGTGGTTTGGGATCTTACGAGATGTTTTTGATTTTCACCATCGTCTATTGACAAATATTTAAAATAATATGGCGTGCTCGATTAATTGCGCAGAAAGAAAAAAAACACTCATTTCATGTACGTGCAGAGACGGTAAAGGCTCTGTCATACATCATCGTATAGAGCAAAACGTGCGAATAACGTACAAAAGTTTCACATATTGAACGTGTGCTAAACGGACCACCACCGTATGAATAACGAACTAAACGTAAACGTATTGAACGTACTTGTAACAAACACATAACAAACAACAATGCATAAAACAGAACAAAGGTGGGATAAAGTACGTTAGGCGTATATACGTTTTACTCTATACGGTGATGTGTGACATGAGCCTTAATCATCTAATGTTATACTAGAGGGTTATTGATCGCCAAAGATTTCATTTTTTAAGTTTTTGATAATTTATTTAATGAATTTTTATTTGATATGTGCTTTTTACATGTGATGTGCGTGAAGCAATACTTCAATGTAGAAATGACAGTTTACTCAAAGTAAACACAAGTCACAACGCCTAGTAGGATTTGTGTTTTATTGAAGTTTTGCATGCTGATTTGGTTATAATTTCAGGTTTTTGGCTATGATTTTATCATGGAGCTATATGGTTTTACTTTGTTGCTGTTGTGTTGCTGTTGCTGTTGTTGTAGTTGATGTTGATCAAGATGTTTGATAGGTTGTCACAAATACGTTAGCCTTGTTGATAATAAAGAATGTTCACCAAAATTTAAAAAAAAAAACCCGAAACTGTTACAAAATATCAGAATAGAATAGTGTTCGGTAATAGACTCACCAGGTATACACTGTATGCAGCGCCCCAAGAAGGAGCATTCGCACAGGGGACCAACTGCTTTACGTGACTTCCGAACCACGGACCAATTAGAGTAAAGTTTCTTACCCAAGGAAACAAGGAGACGTAAACCGCCTGGCCCGGGGCTCGAACCCACAACCTCTGTATTAAGAGACCCGTACTCTAACCGCTCGGCCACGCTCCCCTCTCATTAGTACCTATGGTACCCTCAAGATACAATCCAATCATTCCTAAATAATTGAGTGTATATCTTTATTCTTGAGATTTGCTTTATAGAAATGCAAAACCATTTTAATACACATATCGTTGTTGATATAAAAGAACTATATTTTGCTCTCACTTGAGGCATACCAAATTGTAATTGTATACTTGATTGCTAGTGTAATGATTGAAGATATTCCTGGAGGATAAACATTTACGCGATTTATTATGAAATGCATTGTCTGTGTTGACAAAGATATACAAATAACCATATTGACAAGGATCATAATGAAAAGCTTCAGGAAAGACTTGTAGATAGAACATAAGATTTCATAAATTATTAAGGGACGGTCCTTTTTCAACGACGAGATGATGTAATGCCCCTAGAAAAAAATCGAGTACAATTCTAGTACAACATTCCTGAGATGCACATTTGGAACACAATTATAGTACAGTTTTAGTACAAATATAGTACAAATTTGTGTACTATAAATGTACTCAAATTGTACTTAAATGATGTTCCAAATGTGAACCTTAGGAATGTTGTACTATTTTTGTACTCGATTTTTACTAGGGTGAATAAATGTAATACCTGTTATCAATCAATCAATTAATCAATCAATGATTCATAGTACTTGCATGTTATCCGAGAGTAATGACAAAAAAATGTATGGCATTTTATATTTGCTATGAATTAATACTAAAGATAGTGATGAGATTGATTGCAAGATTACATCGTAAGTTATTATCGAATACTCATGTAGTATTGTTACAATTGCAGAAGTTGACCTTTTTTATTTCAATATTTTATTTAAGCAAAACTTCAAATTCCTCCATCAGATAATTAAAAAAAACCATCGCCTTCTGACCACAGGATCCTATCTAAAGATCCTATATAAATAAACACTATTATCACAATAACGCAAAAAAATAATTGAGATTAAATGCTAGTTGTAACTCGATATATCGTTCCTTGATCTGGCTATAACATGAAAAGAGATCAGACTAACTATATACTTCACTCGTATGTCCTTTGAACTGAATTCTCATAGATTATAATTGACATCATGATATCCCCGCAATAAATAACTAGACATTACAGATCCCAATTAGAAAGTTACAGTATGTTCGAAGATGTTTAATGCGACTGATGGAATCATTATGATCACTACATTTTTTCACATTATAATTGCATGTATATAACAGTAGTTTTGATGTGGTAGAGTATTAATTTGTAGTCAAATATTGTACGTAGCATATCCACCTATGTTATAAATCATGAATGTATGTAAGTATGTATGTATGAATGTATGTAATGGAAAGTTGCCAGATTCATTCCTATCCACAAAAGGGAGTCTAAGTCTAATCCATCAATGTATCGCCATATCTCACTACTTTCTATCATCAGCGAGGTTATGGAGGCAGCAATACACCATCATCTTCAAAAGTACCTCTTGGGAAATGGCTTGCTCGCAGGTCGGCAATTCGGCTTCAGACCTAATCTCAGCACGGCTGACATTCTAACCATACATCCAACAATGGTCCAACTTCTTGGATAACGGTAATGAATTGTGCCTCATTGCCTTGGATTTCAAAGGGGCTTTTGACAAGGTATGGCAAAATGGTCTATGCTCTAAACTTTCTGCAAAGGGAGTGTGTGGAATATTACTTGCCCGGATCAACAGCTACTTGACAGATCGTTCCATCAAAGTTGTCTTGACAGGCCAGTCATCTGATACTACCTCAATTAACGCATCGGTTCCCCTCACTCCTCTTCTCCATCTTCATCGATGATTTGACCAACGAGTGTGAAAATCAACTCTATTTATACGCACATGATTCAACCTTGTTCTGCGAAAACAAATCTACTGATGATCCTGTGGCTGTTACAGCAAATCTGAACAAAGATCCAGAGAGGAGGAGGATCTGGGCTGACAGGTGGAAGGTCACATTTGAACCATCTCCAGGAAAAGAAATCCAACCAGACCTCACCTGTAGTTTGGTGATACGACCTTGGCACATATGAATGAGCTGAAGATTTTGGGAATCACCAAAATAGCAAACTAACCTGGTCAAAGCACATCTCCAACATTGCTTCACGTGCTTGACAAAGGCTCCCAGCACTGAGAAGAGTGGCCAACAAACTTGACCAAAGAGGCAGAGCAACCATCTATAAGGCGCAAGGTCGAAGTGTTATGGAATACACATCACTTTCCTGAATGAGTGCCAGCCCAACAACACTCGGATTGCTAGATTCCATCCAGAGAAAGACACTTCGTGTTATTGGTGTGGATGAGGATGATGCCAGACTAGAACTTAACATCTGTTCGCTACACGAAAGACGTCAAGTGGCAGCAGCTGCCATCCTATACAAAAGGCACACCTTCGTGCTCTGCTTCCTCAGCGATATATCATCAGAAGAGCCACCCGATCCAGTCTGTCCATGCCATGCCATCCTCTTGCCGTTCCTGTATCCAGAACTGTTTCTACTGGCCGGACTTTTATCCACGCAGCCGTGCATATATGGAATAGCTTGCCAGATAACGTAGTCAGTGACATCTCTGATGTTGGTGTGACACCCTTTAAGAGACGAGTGCAAGCATATCTTATGTCATTTGGTTTGAGTGACTAATGCATAGACCTTCAAAACCTTATAAGGTGGAAAATTCTAAACCCTGGCAAACTCTTGGTACAGCCATTTTTTCAAAATGGCCGCCGAAATAGCATATTTTCATTATAAATCATTTATAATAACTGGTAAATCGCTTAATACCCGAAGTTATCATGCTGAAATGGTATGTGGATCATTCAGAAATGGCTTCTCTGGAGCTATACCAAACCAAATAAAATAAAAATAAGGTCATACACATGTTTCAAATTCAAAATGGCCGCCAAATAAGCTGCCAAACAGCAAATTTTCATGAAAATCAAGAAAAACAAGTCTTTGTAATGCCTAATATCATAAATAGTGAATAGAAAGTAACAACTAGGGTTACTGAAAGGTCAATTGTGCACAAATAATGTCATTTACATACTTTAAAGTCAACATAGAACCCGCAATAGATCCAAAATGGCCGCCAAAACACACTTTTGTCGCTCAAAATGGATTAAAGCCATTATAACAACACTGAAAACATGAAAGAAATCAAAATAACCAATAGTAAAAGGCGTTGAGGATTACAAAAGATCCAAATTTCTGTAAAAGGTGTTCCTAACATCTTTAAAATCCAAAATGGCGCACATAATGAGATCCAAAATGGCCACCAAAATCCCTATTTAAAGCTCAAAAATAAGTTAGAGATGCATAAAACGGTATTGAAAATGTGGAATATTGAGGATTTGAAGAGATCCCAATTTCTCTAAAGGATGTTCATATCCTCTTTCAAATCCAATATAGTGCCCATAATGGGGTCTAAAATGGCCGCCAAAGCATACATTCGTCACCCAAAATGGATTAAATGCCATTAAAACAACACTGAAAACATTAAATAAAAATCAAATGACCAATAGAAAAAATTTTCATGGGTGTTCTTAACATCTTTCAAATGCAATATGGTGCCCACATTGAGGTCTAAAATGACCACCAAAGTCCATGTATGATGCTCAAAAATAGATTATTTTGAATATTTCATGTTTTTAATACTGTTTATTTGCCAATCTAATCAATGGGGAAATGGCTTTAAGGCCTATAACGGTCTCCAATTTCTCTAAATGAGGATCATAACATCTTGTAAATCCAATATAGTTCACATAATGAGGTCCAAAATGGCCACATAAATCATTTTTCGAGCCAAAAGTGTATTTAAGCGCCATTTTGGACCTAACAATGGGTATAATATTGTACTGAAAACATATAAACAACATATCAGAGATAAATTAGTCTGTAGATACCCTCTATGCCCTTTGCATCTATCTTTGTGGCGATTTCATGTTTTAAATGCCGTTTCAATGCCACTATTTTTCAGCGACCAAAATGGATTTTGGCGAGTATTTTTAGCCTGAAGTATTATGTGTGACATATTGGATTTGTAACATATTACTGACCTACTTCAGTGAGAAATGTATCTATTGTAATGCTCAAAGTCATTTTTAAATGATCATTTTGAAAATGTTATGATTTTTAACTATATTGGCCGATTTTAATACGGTTTTAATGCTACTCTAATTTATTTTTGAGCATAAAAAGGACTTTTTTGGACATTTTTAAATTCATTATGTGCGCCAACTTAGATATTCAAGATGATGTGAACATCCTTTAGAGAAATTAAGACCTGTTCTTATCCTCAAAGCCATTTTCAATTGATTATCTCAATTATTGTATGTTTTTAATGCCTTTCTGATTTATTTTTAAGTAATAAAATGGATTTTGGCGGCCATTTTGGACCTCATTATGGGCACCATATTGGATTTGAAGATTTTAAGAACAGTTAAATTTAGAAAAATATGGATTTTTTCTTATCCTTATAGCCATTTACTATTAATTATTCAAGTTTTTGTGTGTTTTCGGTGTTGTTTTAATGGTGTTAATCCATTTTGAGCGACGAATGTATGTTTTGGCGGCCATTTTGGACCACATTATGGGCACCATATTGGATTTGAAAGAGGATATGAACATCCTTTAGAGAAGTTGGGATCTCTTCTAATCCTCAAAGCCATTTTCCATTGATTACTTTGAATATTTTTTTATGTTTTCAGTACCGTTTTATGCATCTCAGTGTTGTTTTAATGGCTTTAATCCATTTTGAGCGACAAAAGTGTGTTTTGGCGGCCATTTTGGATCTATTGTGGAAGTAACCCTAGGTGTTACTTTCTATTGATTATTTATGATAATTCATGATATTAAGCATTACAAAGACTTGTTTTTCTTTATTTTCATGAATATTTGCTGTTTGGCAACTTATTTGGCGGCCATTTTGAAATTGAAACATGCATATGACCTTACTTTGATGTTGTTTGGTTTGGTATAGCTCCAGAAGCCATTTCTGAATGATCCACAAACCATTTCAGCATGATAACGTCGGGTATAAAGCGATTTACCAGTTGTTATAAATGATTTATAATAAAAATATGCTATTTTGGCGGCCATTTTGAAAAAATGGCTGTACCAAGAGTTTGCCAGGGTTTGGAATTTTCCACCTTGTAAGTTTTTGAAGGTCTATGCATTAGTAACTCAAACCAACATTAAAATTCTCTGGAGGAGTAAGTGTATACAGGTCTCTATGGCAGGTCCAGGATCATATTGAGAAAAAACTCATAAAACATCTGCCTAGGTGGCACAATTACACGTCCTTCCTTAGATAACCCCTAGAGCACGATGAGCGAAACACAATAAGATAAGACAATGCACGTGTCTACAATTACGCCACTCACATGCCTGTAGCAAATTGATTAACGAGCGATTTCTGAAAAGTTCAATACAGGTGATTGTACCGACATCACGTATCTTTGGAATAAAGAAACAGAAAGAAAATTGGTTCGGGTTGTCTGTAGAATATGATAATAACTGTTTTACAAGAGCATTAATGTTGATTAAACGATTGCGTACTAAATTAAATTCTTCTTTTTTTGATAAACTGATAATAATAGGACTCTTTTGCATTATTATGACATTTACAACATTAACATTAACCCTGATATAGCATATAATGCAAAATACGGATTTGAAGGAGAGCATTGCCTTTTTGCACAAGTTGTTGTTATTGTTTCACGTTACTTTGTATTAAAAGGAAACTTACAACGTTCTCTTAACTCTGTTTAATTCATAGCCACATAGGTACAAAAGGGCATTAACGTTGACGTTACGCGATGGTGCCAAATAAACCTTTTTGTATATTAAGGTAGCTTTGGGATATACTGATGACGTAAA
>JXSR01S001058.1:109348-123165 GCA_000969725.1 Ophiothrix spiculata | reverse complement strand
TAATAGCAACGTGCAAACAATTAACCGTGAATAATTGCACTTCGCGGCAAAGTTGACCTTTGAAACTTCACATATAGGTGAACACTCATGCATGGATGCGTTTTATGTCAAAAAACGAAATTTGACTTTTCACCCTCTTTTTTCTTTTGAGGCCGTTTATTCAAAATGTACATTCGCGACTTTCCTCTCATTTTGCCAGAGCATCCTACAAATGGTGTAGCTACAATGTATGTTTAGTTTGTTATTATATCATTGAACAAATTTGACACACCGTAGTTTCCCGAAATAGCCAGGCACATCAAGTTGTTTAAACTTGTTTGTTTTTGTCTGTTATCCCACATTGTTAAGTGGATACCTACACATGGTTATCTGGTGTCTCAAGAACGTTCACAGTTACCATGGCATTTACAACATGATGTGCATTCCAAGTCTGCTTTAAAGCATTTACAGTTTCCTTTGCACATGCTGAACAGAATAAGCCATGAACTTGATCATCATCTCCGAGCAAACCAGAATAGCTTCAGGGAAGGGAGAACCGCAATTTGGTCATATTCTAGCCTACAGACGTATCATCGAAGGTGTGAAACTGAACAACTTGCCTGCAATTATCACTTTCATTGATTTCAAGAAGGCATTCGACACTATCCACCGTGGTAAAATGTTGTCAATTATCAGGGCCTATGGAATTCCTAAAGAGATTTGATGCTTTTGGGATCATGTATGAAGGCACTAAAGCTAAAGTGATAACACCTGATGGAGAGACGGGTGCTTTCAATATTCTAGCCTCAGTACTACAGGGAGAACTCTAGCACCATATCTTTTTGTGATTGCCATATAGACTATGCAATGAGAAAAGCTATAAATGGAAATGAGGAAGAACTTGGTTTCCAAAGAGGCACAGCAGGTCAAAGAGTGCATACTGACTTACACTTTGCAGATGACAAAGCCACACTGTCAGAGTAGATTCATCAAGCGCAATATCTTCTCCACAGAGTAGAAGAATCTGTATCTGTAGGACTAAAATTGAACACCAAAAATACAAAAAATGGCCTACAACAAAAATAGACAGTCTCTGTCAAGACAAGGGATGGATCCAGCCTTGAGGAAGCACAAGATTTTCAATATCTTGGAGCGTGCATTTCAAGCACAGAACAGGATATAAAAGTACACAAAGCAGCTGCCTGGAAAGCATGTAACAAGCTAACTAAGATCTGGAAGTCAGCTCTGCCAAATGCCTTCCATGTGAAGTATGGCCAATTACCTGGGAAGCTGGAAAAGGTCTTAATGGTTGGTACACAAGGATGCTGCAAATGATCTACAACATTCCCTGGAAACAGCATAAAACCAACAAGGAACAGTATGGAGAACTGGAGAACCACCAAATATCTCTTGAAAATAAGAGAAAAGAAACCGTTTTACAGGCCACTGTTACAGAAGCAAGCAAGCTCCTGTATCAGAATTGGTGCATTTGGGAATCCTAAACATGGGCAAAGAAAACCAGGCGTGGTATAGTGTTATTTTATCATAAAATGAAATACATGAAGATTCTAACAAGTGTGGTAATTTGCGACAGAAATAGCTCCATCAAATATCAGGGATCTGTTTCATATTACTTGGAAAAATAATGAAAAACGTGAATTTTTTTCCAAAAACTGCTATACGTATTGAGGAACGTTTGGTATCATATGAAAGGTTTATTTGTACTCTATAAACGTGTATTTTTTTTTCAAAAACTGCTGTATGTATTGAGGAATGTTTGGTATCATATGAAAGGTATATTTGTACTCTATTCACATACGAGAACGGAAGTTGTCATGATTTAAATTAATTTAGTTATATCTGAAATGGCAATGATGAGTGATGTGGGATCTGGTGGATGAAGAGCCGGTGGATGAAAAGCCAATAATTGAAATACACGTAACATTGTAAGAAAATAGGGATTTGTAAACACACGTCTTGTAAAAAATAAGAATGTTTGGGTTATGATTCTTTGTATATAGTTCAATGAAATATGTATAATTCTAGAGATTGGAACCATGGAAATATACAGAATTATATCTAGATACAAATTGAATTAAAATCTATAAACACACATGATTATAGTTAATAATTTACACATTCACAGAAATATAGGATGTGCAGAAAGTATTGGCACCATACCTCTTTGGCATGTATCCTTACAAGAGTAAACAAAATGAAACAAACTTTTACCCCAATGCAACAAGCATGGTATAGGCATCAAGTATACTTACGTTTTAAAAGTAATCTATGGTTCCCATTCGATCAAATTTTAGGGTGTCTGTTTAAGCTTCCCGAACCTCAGAGACTTTTAAAGATGATGGATCTTAGAGAGAAAAAAGACCAAGGAAAGCGCTGAAAAGTGAGAAATTTGGTGAGAACGTTAAGGACAGAGGGATAAACAAAGAAGAAGTTAGCTAAGCTTCCGAATAAGCTCATTAGTTTGTACAGTGATGGTATAAATGCGCCGGAAAATCTGTTTAAAGAAACTGCGTTCTGGATTTGTATTCGTTCAAAAGAGTGTTGTAAAGGTCAATGACCTCCAAGGGGATATTTTTTTTTTATATTTGTGAATATTCTTTCTTTCAATATTTTTTCACTTTCTTAAAACCTAATTCAACAAATATAAGATCGAATGAGAATAGCAAACGTTAAATTAGTAAAATATCCTTAAAACATAATCAATCTCAAATCAGGGAAATCTTTATCCATTGTTTAAGTTTGTTTGGAAGAAATAAAGAGATATTTAATAAAGACATACCTATGTTGATTTAAGGAGTAATTTTATTTCTTACTTTCTTGCTTTAGGCATGTCAATTTGTGATTGTGCGCGTGATTGTAAAGAAACGTCTGACGTTATTGCTGGTGGGGAAATATTTGCTGGGTCTATTACGCAATGCATATTTGATTGGCAAGTTTCATTATGAAGGGTCTTGTAGATGGTTTTGTAGATGGTTTTGTAGATGGTTTCTTATTGATATAATATAGGATTGAAACTGCATTTTAGTGAGAAGTATAAAAGGTTTCTCGTAAAATATTTGAAATCCAAGTCTAAGGAAAACAGGTAGAAAACTTTATATCGCCTCTAATAGATTTCAGATTTCATATTTATTAAGACAAAACATGACAGCCTTGAGACAATGAGAAACAACAGCAAGATACATTTAAAAAAACCAAAATGTTACAATCCATAACTTTATTTAATCCCAACAAACAAAAAAAAAAGTTTTTTAAACGTTAAAAACACTTTTTGTTGTAGAAGTTCAAAACGCTTAGAAACGTTTATAAAACATGTAAAAACGTGTTGTGTTTGCTAAGATAACCTTTGTGCTAAATTTATGACTGATTAATGAAGTTTAACCAAACTATATGTATTTGCCCGTCGCCTGTGAATCGGTGAATCTTCCATGTGTGTCGTGAAACCGTTTTTTGAAAATTTACCATTCAATTTTGAAGTTACGATGAATAGGAAACACATGTTATTGATTTTTCATTAAGATTTACAAGTTTAATTTGCTTGTTGATAAGCTTAGTCGCAGTGTTGTACCTTTCGATATGTCGCCTCAATTACGTAAAATCTCTCCCGAAACAAACAAACAAAATAGTACATTAGCATATCAATATTGACTGTAAAAACTTGAGACAGTTTGTTGTTATGGTTAGAAAGAGTCAGCACGACTAGCGATCCAATAATTGACAGTGATTTAGATCGCATCAGCAAAACAACGTATTATGTTACCCTATACTTAACGGAAGGCTCAATATCTAGCACAAGGGATAAAGTAAACCACAGAAGCCTTGAATAAAAATATTTTCTCACCTGATCAGCAAGTGATACACCGACTCGACATTGCTGTGACCTACTTTTCTGTTAATGGAAGTGAGCAATTATGAATAGAGATGATCATCATTTTACTATGGCAGCTCCTTTTACGATACCTTGTATTAAGATATCTTCTCCAAAGAAAATGTCTGTAAATTACATGATTCTTTTATTTGAGCTTGATGATCGATCCAGCGTCATTAAAAGTGTGTCTTTTACAGTCAATTTTATGAAGATGCATGTATGTTCTCATTCATCCAGTTGTAATAAATATAAATAATAAATAAATCAAATACTGGAACTTACTTTTTCAACTATTCGACGTTGCGACCATAACCTATGGTCTTCAACAGGCAAGATAAGAAAAAGATTTCTCCAAGTTCGCGGTATGTTTTGTTTCACCAACGTAGGTTTCACTGTAATTACTTTCACTGCATTTCAATCCATAAATAAGATTGGAGCATTTCACCTTTGGTGTTTTGTCCTTAATATGAACTCTAAACATACAGTGAACTTAGAGGATGTGACAATTCTTGATAAGGAGGAACAATACCACAAGCTAGGAATTAAGGAAGCCATTTGGGAAAGGATTGAGAACCCGACCCTCAATAAGAAGGGGGTCTACACTACTGCTTATCTCACGTGTGGGACCGGGCACTTCGTGACGTCACTAGCCGTCTGTCACGTGATCATCCCCAGGAATCAGATGCCTGTTGAAGACCATTGGTTGTGGTTGCAACGTCGCATAGTTGCAAAAGTAAGTTCCAGTATTTGATTTATTTATCATTTATACAGTCAATTTTAGTTCGCTGATATTGCTAAGGATCCATCGATAGTTAACATAGTATATTCCATCACAATCAAATCTACGTAGAACAGGACTACTACATTTTATTTATCCCATAAGATTGCTCGGGGTATATTCAGATGACACTTCAAAGCTCGATATAGCTGAAATTCATCGGTTAATATATACATTAGCTTATACGGTACAGCCCAAAGAATATTCTGAATTATGTTGCTTAAATGACTGCCATTTATTGGAATATATATCTACGTAAATGTGAAAAATATCTGATAGTCACAATGAGATAACATCATCAATATTCAACAAAATACTATTAGTTTATTTCATTCTGAAGCTAAAACAAAATTGATTATTTATCTATTTTTATTAACGAATACATTGAAAGTGAACGGAACAAATTTACTTTCATGGACAGACGCAAGCACTCAGGAAAAAAGTTGTCACGTTAGTCATTGTGAAATATGAAAATGTAAAGTGTGTCCTTTCGAGGAGACCCGTGTACGTGTAGCCAAAATTATCCCTCGATTCCTAATTGACTGAGTTAATTGTTTTCTCAAAACTACTGTATGTAAGATTGTTTAACTTCAAAGACGTCAGTATGGTGTACGTGCTTTAAATAGGCAATGACCTATCCTGTAGATAAATCGATGGATCCTTGGCAATGTCAAGTGGTAGATATTTTCTACATAAAAAAGAGTTTCTAATACAACTCAAGTCAGTGTCTGTTTTATACATCTACATTTCTGACCATTTAAAAGGCACCAAGACCACGCTACCTAAATAAAACGGATATATGCGGTCATCATATTTTCTGCATATTCAAATATCAAAACAGAGTTATTTAAGCAATTTGTATTGAAGTTACTTCATTATCAAATGAAATGTTTTATAATATGCTTGGGTAATTTTATATATAGTTCGTCTTGTGAGAATAAAATCTGAATAAAATTAGTTTGTCTTGTGGCTGTACAAAACAATTTGACGCACTCTTAATAACGATTCGTACCTTGAGTATTGACGAACCATCATGCACTAAATGTTTTTATTATGTAATCTTTCGTAACAATCAAAGAGTATAACATGAAGTCAAATACTACAGTATGTTAAGGCGGTGTCACACATCACCGTATAGAGCCAAAACGTATGAATAACGTACACAGTTTAGGCTATACGGTGGCGAGAGGTCATATACGGTGAAGAAATCCATACAATAAACGTATTGATTAAGGCACATGAAACGAATAAACAGTACGACTTGTGGATAAGAAGCGGAAAAGTTGTCTCGTCTCACTGACTCGCCGAATGAGAACCGGACGTGTGCCGTACTAAACGAACAAATTAAGTATGAGGAATGTACACAACTAATAAGTAACGTAGGAGTAGGCAGATAGACAATCACCAAGGTAGATCCCCACTTGAAAATAATACCTCTTCACACTTTCCGGTTCGCAAGTTTCATTATTTCCACGCATTCCTACCGGATGGATAACGGATTGAACGTGTTTCTACCGAATGCATAACCGTACAGTCAAAACAGTGTACGTTATTCGTACGTTTTCGTCTATACGGTGATGTGTGACACCGCCTTAAGTATATAAAAGTATTAATGAACATCATGATATTCAAGTAGGCTAAATTAACGGCATCGTTTATTTGTAAGATCGTATATGATATGTATGTAAATACAGGTTTAATGTAAAATATCTCCAGTTGACATAATCGTCGTTAATGTAATATGTTAATGTTGATGAGAGCTCCAAACATAGGCATGTAATATTTATACTGTCTGGGATATCTTTTATTTACAAACGACGACAGTATTGAACTGCGCAAGTCAAGCCAAGTCAACAAGTTACCATTTAACTAAAATATCGAGATATATACATGCATGGTAATGAATTTAGAAAAACTGAACCCAAGTTAAAATGGCGGATGCTCTCAAATCTTAACATTAAATTGCTCAGATTAGTATGCGACTCTTGCTGTGCAATTAGAATGCCCCTTGTGTGCATTTACGTATAAAACTATATATAGTATCTGTTATGTAAATATTCCCTTTAAGGGTACGAGGAATCCACATGTCCAGGAAAATGTGAATCCTAACTATTTTTCAATCATGAAAAAAAAAAAGTTTCCACTGCTTTTTCGGGGACTCGAACCATGGTTTATGGCGGGGGTTTGTCATGCATTACGAAGCGAGAGATCTAACGCTGAGCTATCAAGGCAGCGTTGAGATGGTGAACTAAAATCTAAAACATAAACATTAGAATGCCGTATTTTTCTTTTGTTTACATAAAAATTGCAATTTTTGCCTAATTGGAATGCTCAATTTGTAAGTAAATTATGCGAATGCGTATATCAGACAAAATGTAAATAATGTAGATACTAAAATCAGGCTATTCACAGCTCAAACAGGGCGAACTCAGAGTCATAATTCACGCCCGATTTTTCGGGCAAAACAACGCGGGTTTGTTACATTATCATTCAAAATCAACTCATACTGAATTTATGAAATAGTATCACGCCTACAATCTGTCATAATTTGAAACCAGTCGAATTGTTCGAACATCATGAAATTATGAGGTTTCGGAGAAAAAGGGTCAACTTTTTCGAAGTAGTCTTTAGGCGTCATTTTGACCTTGATAGTGGACGTGAAATCACAAGTAAATTTCATGTATAAACTAGAGACTCTATTCAATATGTACGCCAAACATTGTGATATTCTGATAGGTGTAAGTAGGTAAAAACTTGCAGTAAACATGACATTCAGCAGAGCGAGACGTTTTAGGGACTGTAGCGTTAAACGGCAGTGATCTGATAATTACCGTTCACCCCGACTTCCCCCCTGAATATGATCAGTGGACCCTCGAGAATTCTGTATTTGTGTCCCGCCGCGGCAAAAGGATGCAGCTATCGGCTCCTACGTGTTGCTCATTTTAGCATATATGACTAGCATATCTGGTGTATCAGATATGCTAAAATGAGCAACATATAGGAGCCGACAACTGCATCCTTTTGCCGCGACGGGATACATTTCTAGTCCAGTGAATATGTTTCCATGTGAAAGTGTATTTGTAGATGAAAATATGGAATAAACAGAGGTCCTATCGATTGGACTATACTTGCCCAGGAAAGCTTCATATCTAGTACAAGGGAAAGTTTAAGCACAGAACCCTGTGAAATGAATATTTTCTCACCTGGTTGAATAGTAATACAGCACTGGCTCTAACCTACTTTTTATTGAAAGTTATGGGAGAATTCTTCAACAGATTATTATTTTATCAGGAGCATTGTAACATATTTCATATTTTTCATCTTATTATGACTTTAAAAATGAGATTAAGTCCAAGTTTCATAAACATGTAATATTTTGATTTTAACTGAAAGTAAGTACTTTTATAGCCTATGTAATAGCATATGGAAGCAAGGTAACCTATACGAATTTCGGTCTCTTTCTGTCTGGATCGTTTACGCCAAACTAGCATAGTACTTCAAAACTTACCGTAAAATATTAGAAAAAATACCGTTTTGCCACAGGTTACTGTTGAACTGTTGCACAATAATATTACAAAGGGTGTTCTTGAATCTATGCTATTACTGAAAAAGTGTAATAGATTGTAACTGAATGTGTTGTATGATTTATATAATTCAGACGACGGTGGCCATGCCTCTTTACTACTATATTTGATCGAGTTACCTTCCGCAGTGTCGCTCGTGAAAATTGCATTATGTTAAAATAGTGCATTGAATAAACTTAAAATTACTCAGCTACGAATGGGGTTCACGCGTGAACCCCGACGGATTTATAATAAAGTGTATCACTATAGAAGTACCTTTGTTATTATTTGAATGAAGGTAAACATATGATTTTTGTAACATTTTCAATATTAATGCACCAATAGAAAGACACGTAAAATGCATCCTAAATTTGCGTTTTAGAAATTCCTAGTGCCTAAAATTACTAGCTTCTATTAAATCGCAACCGCCCCGCCTGATATAATCTATATAGAGTAAATTATTTATAACCACTTTTTGATCTCTCCTCCCATTGATCTATTCGTCCTTTATGCGACCGCGCAACGCAAACTTGTTCCAGATTTTTTTTTATTTAAAGCTACTTTTCTTTCGATTTGAAGGCTTTTTGTATATTGTATCTCAATAGTAGGCCTTTATAGTAAGAGCATCGCTTTTATAAATGAAGAGCTTGTTTCCAAAACCTCTTACATCCATTTTTGTTAAACTGAGAAAACAAGGAAAGTTTATTATGACATTTGTACGTTGTTATTTTGAATCAAGTTTGCATGAAAATAAGTATAATGATGTACTTGTTTACAATATTATGTTTACAGAAATCAGACTAATCACAATTATATTTAAAACTAATTACAATATTTCAAAAAAATGGATGTAAAAGGTTTTGTCACCAAACTCCATAATTAATCAATAGACAACAAACAAAATAAATCAATTTCAGAAATTAAGATCATAAGGTATGCTCAGCTAAAACCATTACAACATGGTGTGCCAAGATCAGGGAGTACTAATCGACCAGTGTATTGAATACATTATAAAAGCACAATGCATGCTGTCAAGTTATAGTTACATGCAGTACTTGTCTAATTCAAATGTTGCGGGAAATGATAATTGTGGTTCCCTCAAACGATTCATTAGTTATGGGTATGGACATAAGAGGTTTTGTCACAAAACTATTTTTGATGTAAGAGGTTTTGGTAAGGGTTGCTTCAAAACTCAACCGGCGGTTACCTGCCGGTTCTGGGCGGTTCAACCGGAATAAACAATAGCCAACCGCCTAGATCCGGCAGACAACCGCCGGTTGAGTTTTGAAGCTTTGAAAAGTGTTTCTAAAGGTAACATTACACAAGATATTTTGGCATTTGAATATTCTATGCCTAGATATTTACGCATCTATCGATTTAACGTGTTTGAGACAATACTTCGAATAACAAATAAGCAGAGAGAGTAAAGCAGGTAATAAAATGACACCCGGGTTGTTTTTTTGGTTTGTGATTACTTTATGTCGATATTTCCACGGATGTTTAATGACTTGAATTAAATATGTGATGACTCACTCCGAAAAGGGGGACTTTGCGACAGAAAACTTTTCGAGAAACTGGCGAAAATAGGCAGGAAAAAATTATAAGAATTTACATCACATTTTCTTCTGTAAAATTTGATTGCCTTGATCAATTTCAACAAGTATGGTGTTATTTAAAGCTTAGAAAATGCTATAACAGATGAAATGATAAAATAAAAATTTATATCATCTGCAAAGACCTCCTTTTTGGGAGAGCCATCACATATATCACGGAATACTTAAAGTCAGCGCAACCCTTTTGTAAGATAGATCTATGTCTTCTATTGCGCACGAGCACCTGATGCATATATGGGAACGTGAGGAGGCTGTTAACCAAGAGCACTCATTATAATTCGGTCAGATTTTTCAGCATACCCAATTTCAGTCTCTTCCTCGTTGCTGACTGCTCATGCCAAATACTTAATATTTGAACTACGTGTGTATGTCGTGTAAGATATAGTTAAAGCGGGTTGCGCAAAATACGCCAAGCTGCCTTGTCTATGCTAGATACAGTTCTGTCATAAATGTACTTCCTAAACCCGTAAGCACATGTTATGCTCGGATTCATATACCAGGAAATATTAAGCTGACTGCCTTATTTTCGTTATTATTTGCTACCTTATTGTCACTGGATTATATACTATTAATATGAACTTACAAAAGCCATGGAAATATATACTGATATATTTACCACGTTGGAAATTTTTACCTGTTAATAACTAACATCGCTGTTCTTTACTGAGGATATATTTAAGAACACACATTTGGAATTATGTCGTCGGCGTCAGCAGGACAGAGGCAAGTAATACGGAAATGTAAAAGTGCAACAATTACTATAGATGGGTATAGTTATACTATTGGTGAGTAATTGAATGAAAACCATTTGTTTTTGGTTTACAATTGCCATAGGATTAAGAAATGTTGTATTGTATGCCGTATATAAAAAGTTAAAATATAATGCATGAATTATACATTCTTACCGTCGTTGATGCTGCTGAAGTGTTTATAAATATTTTATTTACATTGTAATAAAGACGCCATACGCGCCTATCATTTCACGATATCGCATTTTTAAATGTATAAGATTGGTAAATAGTAACAAAGCCATTTGCATAATTTGAGTGATTATTGGTGTTATATTATAGACATTAAATATTAAATGAAAAGTGCGTGTGACTGAAATATATATATATAAAAAAATGCTTTGCCATTTATTGAACTGACATTCAAAACACTTAACTTGCAAATAACATTTGCAGAAAATCATGCGTATGAAATTAACAAAACATGTTTGTATTGAAATGTTCAATACAAAATCAATGTTAATATTCGCAGCAGTGTTCTCTGCCATTTGCAGTGTACAATACTAGAGAACACGTAACACGTGCTCAAAACAGTTACATTTTTATAATAATAATAATATCATAGAATTATATAGCACAGAATGCAAAAACGTCGATGCGCTTTACAAAAATAAATGAATATATCAAGCCAAACATTAGATAGCTAAATTACACAAGTCCTTTAAATAAATAAATACAATATGCAAAATTTACATTATACACAGGAATTCAATGACGGTTAAAAGCAAGATATTTTAAAAATACCCATAACAAGTCTTCTTGGCAAGAATGAAACTGTCAGAGAAATTTCAAGAGAAGATAATGCACTACATGGTGTGGCTGGCACACTTTTATTACACTAGACACGTGTTCAACTTCAAATAATAAAGGAACACTTAACATTTGTGAAAACTAATTTAAAAAAAACCGCATGTTTTCTTTTGAAATAAATAGTGATCAAAATGTAATTTTTGAACATTGGCGTTAAAAACTGAACACATGAAAAGATGTCTGACGCTAGTGTTCACGATAGTGTTCAGGCATCCTAGGTGTTCCAAAGTTTATATTTTGAATGCATACGTTCAAAATTAAACACTGAATCTGGCATCTGATGTTCAAATTCAAATGTTTGAACACGTATCAGGTGTTAAAAAAGTGTAACGAATGTCAAATAACGAGAATAAAAGTTCATCTGTGTTGGTATAAAACATGTTTTTGTAATTTATCCGATATACTCAACACTAAATTATTTAACATACCTCGAATTTTCGGATGATGTGCTTCATCCTCTATCTGGAGTTGGACTGGCAACCCAGATTCGAGGTCAGTGATCTTATTGACACTTGACCTCAAAATCAGGTCGTAGACTCTCGGCAATTTATGGCAGCTCCCGTCTCCGGGATGGTTGGTTAACTCTGATGTATATGGACCCCTTCACACCACGCTCTTTCTTATATTATGAACAGCATTGTGAGTATCAAAATATGCCATTCAAACCTGATAGAACACTAGCGTCTGGTGTTCGGCAATTTTTGCAGAGCACAAAGTAATATTATCCAACACCTTCGATCAATCGTTGCTATGGTATCAAACCCTGACCTCTAACCATAGCAACGGTTGATCGTAGTCATGGGAAAATATTACTTTGTACAGACAGTTTTGCAAGACGAACATTTTGAGATTTTCCTCATATTGTAAGTTGTCTTTAATCAGTCATGCAGACAAATTGAAATTGAAATTCCCGCGCGAATTTTCCTATGCATGAAGCAACTACTTTCTAGGGGATGCATTTAGCGGGAGTAGAGCTGTACTATTTGTTGTGTATTATGTGTATTACCGTATGTACATTGCAAATGCCACAGAACGCGTGTTCAAAACTGTTACACTTTTTAAACACCAGACACGTGTTCAACTTATCAAAAAATAAAGAAATACTCAACATTTTTGAACAATAATTTCGAAAGAACGCATGTGTTCTTTACATTAGTGTTAAAAAATATCATATGTGTTAAAAATGAACACGAAAAGAAGCCTGACGCTTGTGTTCATGCAGGTGTTCAGTCATCCTAGGTGTTCAAAAGCTGATATTTTGAATATATACGCTCAAACTTGATGTGTTCAAATTCAAATGTTTGAACACGTGGCAGGTGTTTAAAAAGTGTAACCAATGTCAAATATTTGTCATTCTACAAATCCATGGGAAACATGCAGTGAGACTGTGTCGTGAGTGTCGAAATATGCCATTAAAATCTTATAGAACACTAGCGTCTGGTGTTCGGCAATTTTTGCAGTGTAAGAAATAAAAACGAAGTTCAAATTTTCAAACACCTGTTGTAAAACATTTGTAATGGTTTTGACGTCAAATTTTGGGTCAATATTTACCTGACATCGAATAATTTTAATATCAATATTGTTGATCTTTGATGACTCGTTCTTGGATTTATGGATGGCAGATTTACTGCCTACTTTACTAATTTGAGCTGTTTATTCGATATTATACAAAAAGCAAGCTTATAAAGATTATAATTATCACAAAGCTTATTCCTATATAATTTATAATACAGTTTGATTATCTATACTAACCACTGAGACACAAGGGTCACAAATTATTCCATAAAAATAAAATAGAATATAAATCTACTGTCGAAAATATTCTATGTACCTCTTCGGCAATTAACTGAAAAACAGTTTTGACAAAATGCCAAATTAGTGTCCAAACGCGAATCGCAATTAACCTTTCGTCAAATATTCATCACGACAAAATGATAATGGAAACCCGGGATGAAAACAAAAGAAGAGGGGCCATTTACCTTCAGGAATGACTGCACACTACTCATTAACAAGCTTTAGTTACCGATAAGAGAGATAAAGCACGCTAACGTGTCTATTGCAACTGTGTTTCTAAATTATTCGTTAGCATCTTTGCCTGTAGAGTATATGCCAGTATATCAAATACGTCATGGAAGATTAAGATGTTTAGTAATATGTGACATATCAGTTCTGTCTATGTAATCTGTACTGCAGCTTTCCTGTCATTAAAATAATTGCTTTTCGTGAAAAAACCCAAAGAACTCATTTGTGAAATATTTCGGTTGCATTTTTCCACCTATTATTTTTTCATCTAATAGTGAAAATGTGGCCCTTAGGCCAAAGAAATAAAGAACTCTGTCTCAGCTTCCCGCGCGCATAGGGTTAACAATTCGAATTTTACCGCATTTCTTTAAAAAAAAA
>JXSR01S001058.1:72543-101000 GCA_000969725.1 Ophiothrix spiculata | reverse complement strand
CTATTTAAGGAAGGTTTGAAATATCCTACTTGCTTTAACCGCCATTACTAGTATTGAGAGATCAATTTCAGCCAGCGCGTCCTTTGGCAAGAAGGTGCTACTGTTATTTTATTCACCGATGATAACAACCTTTGAATTGTCGATATGCTAGAAGCGATCTTATGGAATCAATGATATGTAGCATTCCTGTTCTACATATTCTCTATCAACTTAGAAGTACAAAGCAATCTCAAGTTAATAACTTGAAAATAATATCTTCATTTGAGTAAAATGTGTGATTTTTATTTCTTTCCAAGAAGTCATCATATACACATAACTCATTATATAACACGTAGAGATGACTTAAGAATAATATGTTTTGCAAGAATTTAAAAAAACGCATGTTTTCATAATAATGCATTTTTAGAAAAATTAAGGTAACTTTTGATCAGTTTGATCAAATTAAAGTATTTCAATTCCAAATTGTGCCTACTTGAAAAGCATATTTCAAAAATGTGAATAAAATGAACAAACAATGCATTGAAAGTGAATCAAGTTATTTCTGATATACCCTGTAAATTCATCGCAAAGTAATCTACAAGTCTTCCTGAAGCCTTTCATCAAGAAGTTTATCTATCAAATACAGTTATTGCTAAACCACAGATATTGTGTTGCGCCATAAATCAAGTAAGTAGTTCCCACAAGTAATAAATGGAGACATAAACGTAACCCAATTATAAAATAATAGGTAAGGAAGTATATAACGTTTACATCAACAAAGATTTTTTTGTATTAAAAATGTTATTCATATTTTTTAACATAATTCTACAAAATATTATAGTTTCATTATTTGAAAAATAATTGTGTCTTGAGGGGACTACAGTAACGATAAGTAAACACTCTTATATTATGATACAACATTGCAACTTTCGTTTTTGAGGTTTTCTTGCTACTCCTAATTGTTTATAAACATTATTGTACATATTCATATTTTCAAAAGGACTACACGGGAAAGATCATCATGTTTATGAATAACCTAACGGAGGAGGGAAAAGAGAAATAAAACAAACATTAACAACAACAGCATCAACAACAAAACAAAATCATACCCGTATCAGTATGCTAACATTTAAAGTTGTACTTAGATATATAACCCATTTTAAGCCATATGTAACAGCTCATTTTATCTCAATTATTTTATGCTTTAAACACCGACATTTATCAGCGTCCTTCTCGGTGTCTTCTCGGAGCACACCGTTGTCGTTATTAAAATTTTTCTTAGTAAAGTACGGTATTTCTTAGAGGATACATCAAATGTTAAAAACACATATTAGATCAACATTTATTACATCAACATTGTTTAAAACATTTCAAATATATTGCCTACATAATTCAGCATTCAATACCTCTAGGGGCATGGGTGTATATTTTTATTATCATCTCTACAAACGTTGATCACCTTTGTCAGATGTAAAACCAAAAATGTAATTTGTTATGCTTGTTTTCTATTCAAAATAATTGTCAAAAGAGAATTATTACTAACTTAACATCTTGTGTGAGTTCCTGCAACTTCTCAGCATTCCCATACCAGTATTCCCAGTGTTCTCTAAGCGTAGGGTTTCTATTCAATTCAAAGAACGTTCGATTAAATTCGAATTCGTTGATCTCAGATGTTAACTTAGAACATTTTAGCTTAGATTTGAAGCACATGTCTATCTACTAGGTGCTTACTGAGATTAAAATACCGTACCAAAATTACGTTTTGCATAAATGTTCACTAAAATCTAGGCCACATAAAATCTGCATCTATCAAAATGCAGAAAAAAAATTCCCAGGTACTGCCGTTATCATTTTCATCAACTTAAATGAATGCTAGCTAACTTTCCATATTTTTTAGCAGATAGCAACGATATTAATGCATTTCTTATGTAAGATTACGATCTGTCTGAATCGAATAAAATTAAAACTGTTTGTTTACTCTGCTTGACATGTGGTTTGCTAAATGTTTTTATTTTAAAAAACAGACACGAAGAAAGAACAGATTTGTTCATGTTTTTGTTGTAAATAAAGAGAAAAAAAAAACAATTCAAGTTATTAAACGATAATTTTGTAGCATTACAAATATAATTGCATTGGTCTCGTGTATATTGCTTCAAGTTAAGGCGCAACTGTGTTATAAATACGACAGAGCTATCGGATTCCGACAACTGTTTACGATAGAAGATATATCAGTATTATAAAACATGAAGATAGGTTGATCCATTTTTATTCTTAAATCAGTCCTACAAAGTAAAATAATGATATTTATTAAACAAAAATTGATTAGAAATCATTAAGTTTATGACAAATACAATGCAAGGTGTCTATCGGAATCCGATAGCTCTATCGGAAATATTTCACACTCGTGCCTAAAAGGTTTTGGTGCTAACACAATATCTACGATATTGAGTTGTGCCGTAAAAAGAAAAAAAAAACAGGGACGATCAATCCCTATCTAAAGTGACAGACAATTACCTATACTTTAGGTTGAGAGTAGGGTTTATCTGGTAAAATGTACACTCTCCAAAATATGAAATAATTTCAGAAACAAACTGAAGTGATGATGTATTTGTCTTTATATTGACAAATGTGACGCATTTATCAAAGGTACAGGTTGTCGGTCGTGCACATTTGGGGACAGGCAGATTATAAAGAAAATTAACAAAAACATCGTTATTAACCCAAACTTCAATTTCCACAAGCAAGGTAACATTTTAAAGCTTATATAATTCCCTTTTCAAATGACATGAGAATCTGAATATTGTTAAAGGTAGACAACTTGTATCTTTTGATGTAATACACAAATACTATGTGAACAAAGGTGTATCGATTACGCTTTATTTTTACACATGCTTTATCGCTTTGACGTCAAAATGTACCATTGTGCATTAGTACGAATGACACCATTGTAATCTAAATATTCGTAGAATACAATTCAGGATATCAAGAGTTCTACACACGAACACAGGTAGTGCTTGAGTTGTTCTTCTACAATATTAACCTAGCCTTACATTTTGCAAAATTAGATGTTTTAAAATAAAAGTTAATATGTGACCTTCCAGCCCGTATGAGCAGTAAATGCCAGAAACTTCATTTTGCGCTACAGGTGAAAATACATGTCAAGGTCATAATTTGCCGAAATTGATTTTTTGACAGATTCACAATCCTAGTGCTTACTACAAAATACCAGCAAAGTCTCATTTCAAGAAAATTATAGGAAATGTGAAATAAATTGGATATTCTTAAGACGATCAACAGAAAATATAGGGCTTACTAATCTTTGAACGCATTTATCTCAGTTATACGTTTTACTCCCTGACAACTTTTGACGGACCATAACTTGACTTCTGGAAATCGTGTGAAGTTGATTAAGATGTCATTTTAATCCTTAAAGCATGGTCTTTGCAAATAATTAAAAAAGTGAAAATGACAAGGGCTGGCATTTACTGCTGCTTTGGGCTGGACGGTCACATATTTGCAATGTTTATACTTTATTTCTCTAGTTTTGGGGACGAAGAAGGCAAATCTTCACAGATTATACCAAAGAGATATATTTCTAATTGTCCATATAATCGATATAAAAATTTAATTCCTTTAACCAAATCAATTCAGACTCATTTTCAAATCATTAAAAGAGAAGACATGATATGTTCGTTCATAAATGATGACGCATAAAGTTAAGTTGATAGTACATTGCGTTCTTGAACCGTCAGTGTTCTCTAGTTAAGAGCTGATTAATAATGTATTTATCGAGATAATCAAATGGCCATCGTGTTTTTGTATCCTGTAGATAAACCACTACTTGAAAATTATTATATACCTTAACAGAAAAAGCACTACATTGAAATTCATATAAAAAATTACCAAGCATTGTATTACATATGTCGTCAGCTGATAGTTGGTGACCTGTCCAGAGGTTTCCTTTTCAAATAAATATTTAATTGTATTTCAAATGAAGAACATACAACCTTGTATTATCAACAGCTGCTGGTTTATATGCAATATTAATTGTATTACCTGTATCATTTTGTATTTGTTTAATAAAAAGTGACCGGTTCATCAAAATTTGAATGTACAATGTGAATGCCGAGTATACGTGTTTGATTGATTTCCTACATGGAAGAAAATAATAGCAGGAATTAATTTCATTATAATCGAAGCCAAACGGGTTTTTTTGGTTTGTAAATAGTTTTCATTACCTTCAGAGGATGCAATTGCAGTTCACATGGATGAATAAAAACAACATGTGACTGACAAACAAATCATCGTACAATTCGAGACGTACGATATTTGTAAAACATTATTGTTACCAGATATCACTTTGTTTAACACTTTGGTGACCAAGGTATTTCCCACCCGTTGGTACCCAAGGGGGGGGGGGGGGATTAAAAAACACCCTTCCAGTATGAACTTTACGTTGAAATTCTGATCAATGATAAAGCATTTAAAAGAACCAAAATACAGAAAAAAAAATGAAAATCGGATGAAACGTTTCAAAGTGGCGGCCGAAAAAACAATTTTTGTGTCACGTCAAAAATTTTCCCGCAAAAATTTCAAAAATCGTGTTCCCCAAAAGAAATTTACGCATGGATTTTTGCTAAAAAATGCATATTGCAAGTAGAGTTACATTGCCAAAATAAAATTAGAAAAAAATTATTCGGTTTCGATTTTATGGGCAAAACAAATTTGAACAGCGCCCTAGAAAAATCACTATATTAGCACGTAAACGAGTTGATCGACTTGAATTTTTTTGCCACTGAGGGACACACTGTGTTAATTTTGACAATACATTGAGCGGCGAAATACATTTATACATTTTTATTTGAAAAGGAAACCTCTGGACAGGTCACCAACTATCAGCTGACGACATATGTAATACGATGCGTGGTAATTTTTTTATATAAATTTCAATGTAGTGCTATTTCGGTTAAGGTATATAATAATTTTCATCAGTATTAGTAGTGGTTTGCATATTATTAGTTAAGGTCAACATAGACAATATTAGTGATCTTGTTGAAAATGTATCGTTATCTTACCATCATTTTGTATTAAAAACAAAAGAGCTACCTCTCTTAGTAGGTCTCTCAAGAAATTTCATATTATCTTATTCAATGTATACAAATCTCTTTTGAAGTGGTTCAAAGGCAATATTACACGAATAGCTAAAAAGTATTTGAATATGTTATGCATTTATTGATTTAACGTGTTTGATGACAATATGTCGATTAACAAAAAGGCCAAGTGACCTAAAGCTAAAGCAGATAATAAAATGAAGCACAATTTATTAGCATCAATTAGAGAGTCGTTGCCATTTTATGTCGATATTTGGTCAGATGTTTAATGACTTGAATAAAACGTGAAAAATACCAAATGGGCACAACCCTTTTATAAGATAGATCTACGTCTCTTTCACACACACGAACACCTGATGCATATATGTGTACCGCCGCGGCAAAAGGGTTCAGTTGTCGACTCCTACATGTTGCTCATTGTAGCATATCTGATGTATACAAATACCATACATTAGATATACTACAAGGAGCAACATGTACGAGCCGACAACTGGACCCTTTTGCCGCGGCGGTACACATATGGGAACGTGAGGAGGCAGTTGATGATTATTCGGTCAGATTTTTCAGCATACCCAGTTTCAGTCTCTTACTCATCCCTGTTTGCTCCTGTCAAATGGCTAATATTTGAACTATGTTCATGTGTTGTGTAAGATATATTTAGAGCGGGTTGCGCAAAATACACCAAGCTGCCTTGTCAATACATGCTATAGATACAGTGCTGTCATATATGCACTTTATAAATCCGTAAGCACATGTTGTGCCTGGATTCATATACAATAAGCGGTATATATATAGAGAAAATACGAAACTAGCTGGCTTATCATCATCATAATTGCTGCCTTTGCGGATTATATTTTATTACTATGAACTTACAAAAGACATGGAAATATATGCTGATATATTTTACCTTGTGGAAAATGTTTATCTGTGAATAAATAGCATCGCTGTTCTGTACTAGGGATAAGCTTTAAAAACATATATTTGGAATTATGTCGTCGGCTTCAGCAGCACAGAGGCAAGCAATACGGAAATGTAAAAGTGCAACATTTCATATTGACGGGTATAGTTATACTATTGGTGAGTAATTGAATGAAAACAATTTGTTCTTTGTGCCGTTAAGAATAAGGAAACCTCTTGTGATATATGCCGTATATGTAAAGTTAGACAAAATGCTTGAAATATATATTCATACCGCCATTAATGATATAAAACTGTTTATTTTTTGTTTGAATTCTAATTTTGTTTTAATGAGCACCATTCATAAGCTTTTATGAATTTAAGATTGTCAAAGAGTTACATTTGAAAAAATGAAACCTTTCCAGTTTCCATCAAACTTGAGAAAAACCATCGAATTACCTATTTGTGGAAGCGATACTAGAATTCAAGCGATGTGGGTATTAGCTATTGTACATTATTGACATTAAATGCGTATATGATTGGAATATAAAGCGATGTTTGCGCTATTTATTAAAAATGGTCATTCAAAGCCCCTATTTTGTTAAAAAAACACTTTACTAACAAATAAAATCCACCGGAAATCTTGCATAAGAAATTAGCAAAATGTATTGGTTGAAATGTTCACAGTAAAAATCAATGTTGATATTTGCAACGTTATGCTGTATGCTTTTTATCATTTGATGTCCGTCAAGTATATAATTATTATCTTCTAAGATAACATTTCATCATTTTATCAGCATGTCAGCAATAGAAATATATGACATGAGATATGGACTAAGTTAAAAAAAAAAGGATAGGTCATTTTCACATTTAATGTCTTAAAAATCACAATATTTTCTACGTTTCTTGTTAGGATACAAACGATATAACTTATCTTTAGAATATGTTGCTGTCGGATCCTTGCTTCATTTCGCTATTCGATATATACGTTATACTTATTTAGAATATAAATTACTATGATACATGTAACGACGTAATAGTAGTGGTCAGCAGTTTTCATTAAATGAACAATGAAAAGGAATTTTTCATCAATCGCCGGAAATAAACACCTGTTACGTGTTCAATAATTACATCGCTGGAATAGTTCTCAACTAATATAAAATTTGTGGACATGCATGAATTGCAATTAACCTAACAATTATTGTGATATTTACCGTCACTTCAGTAAAGCATTGTATTTACTGGGAAGGGAGCCAAAAAGGCAGCATAGAATCTTCTATTTCAACATCAGTTTTGTTCAGTCTTGTTGAAAGATTAAAGCTTATTCCTGTATCGTACATTTTCTACACCACGTTTGTACGAATAATGATCATAAACATACCAGCATTTTTTAAAAACAATTTAAGTAGAAAATAAATTATGAAAAGAAACTACTGAATGCTCTTATATGCACCAAATACGAATTGCAAGAATTGTTCTTTAATATCAAACTAGTGGGAACTCACAAACTGTAATTAACCGTTTACTAAATATTAATCACAACAAAGTTATGATAAAAACAAGAGGAGCCGGGCCATTTACCATCAAAAATGGTTGCACATTGCTCATTAAGATGCTTTTTTACCGATAACCGAGATAATGCACGCACGAGCCTGATGCAATAAAAACTACATTTCTGAATTATGCTAACCATCTTTGCCTGTGAAGACTCTGCTTATACTGATTACTAAATGACTCTTGTGAGATTAGGTTGTTTCGTAATTGGTGACATATTTGAAGCACTATATTTTCAATCTAAATGTAAAATATATATTTCTCACATATTCTTAAAGTAACGCATTTTCGTAAAGAAAACCAGCAGGAATCGTCTTAAGTCCAAATCGAGACGGCAATAATGGTCAGCTGGGTGAGGACGATTTTAGTGAAACATTTTCAAAGCCATATATCTAGGTAAATTGGGACACTGTTTTCTGTTATATGGGTCAGAGGGCAATGTACTAAAAGTTTTTAATTGAACCGACAATGTAACCACACAAAAGACGTAAAAATAAACATAATCCGTGTTGGTTAAGTAAATATCGGTTCGTGACAAGTGACTGTTACACCAAATGACTGTTAAAATAGTTCTTAATTAAAATTATTAATTCAGGTGCACAAACAACAAAGTTTATTATACAGTTGAAATATTAATGATACCCCATAAGTGTAATATAAAGCAATTCAAATTGCATTTTAATGACTTTTTCATGTGATTAAATCACCAGAAATTATCTTAATGCAAATCTTAAATATCGTACATTTCCCTTTTTTGCGATTTGAAAATCACACTTGATCGACAGTGAATAAATCTCTCTCGGTTATTTGTTCTAATTATTATTGTCAAAACATCACAGCACAAAGCTCCCTTCTGTTAAGTTCTGTAAAATATCAATGCATATAAATCTCTGAATACGCTTTCAAATGATTAAAAAACATTTCCACGTCTACATCCCCATCATAGTGTCACATTTGACCTTGTAGTTGTATTTTTTAGACATTGATAGATAATTTTTCTAGTATATAGTTGCAGAGGGGAGCTCATGGAGTTGGGGTTTTCTTGTACTGGCTGTTTAAATTTAGCAACTACGTATTATAACAATTATCTTACAATGTCAAAAAAAATGTCAACTACAAGGTCAAATGTGACACCATGATTAGGATATTAACATGAAAATGCTATTTTAGTGATGTGAAATAATTTTCAGCTATTTGTATGCATTTATATTTCATAAGTATAATTAACGGAAGGGAGCTATTGGAGTTGGGGTTTTTACACTGGCGTATTAAATAAGTTGTACAGACTTATTGAAAAACGTGATAATTTTCGTTGCTAGCCAACAAATGGTTGAAGTATAATTCAATAAAAATACATTGACAAAAGGGTAGAGCCTCTTCAAAATGAAAATACTGCCAAATTAATAAGACCGGCTGCTATCAAGGAAAATGAAAACAAAAAGCATAACTATATGATTGACTTAAGGCAAAAGATTCCAAATTTAAACAATGATTGCTCTTGATACACACACCAACATAAAGGCTTCGCCAAAAATAAGATCATCAAAAATTGTCAAGAAGAATATGTCAAATGAAGAAGAATATAAGCAAACATGAACATGAACAAACAATACAAAATCTTCCAGACGAATGGTCTAGATGGCGTCAACAGTTTTTGTCACAATCAAATTCAAACATACTTAGACAAACTCCTATATAGAACATTTGGAATTGATATCAATTAATTGACTGCATGAAGCTGATTGTATATGGCACATATCTTTTTTATTAGAAGTTCATTCAAGTTGTTCGCTGGGCAAGGTAGATGGCAAATTTTAAAGAAACAGCAATTTGTTGAATTTTGAAGAGCCTTGAAAGTATTGCTCACCTTATTCAATCATCTGAAGATTCAACAGTTTACAGATTCTAATATACCTCGATAGAAGACATCTCGGTAAAAAGGAAAAACCGAAATTATTGTATTTTGACCTTGGTGATAAATAAATGACTAAGGTTTATGTCGACATGAAATCTCATTTGTCGACAAAACTGGGCAAGTAAAATT
Source organism: Ophiothrix spiculata (assembly GCA_000969725.1). NCBI lineage: Eukaryota > Metazoa > Echinodermata > Ophiuroidea > Amphilepidida > Ophiotrichidae > Ophiothrix > Ophiothrix spiculata. The sequence continues at coordinate 91,415 of JXSR01S001058.1, read as the reverse complement.
TCATAAAAACTTACGTGTAATTGTCAAGTTATGGCTGTTTATTAGCAGTTGAGCTTTAACAAGCGTTTAAAGTGTTGCATAAATAATTTAATAGTTATTAGATGTTCGTCATTTATAACCGTTTTTAAAGTTATTACGATGGTTCACAACAAAAATATCAACTTTATATCATCCATATTGTCGTACGCAGAAAGAACAAGTACATTACTATGTTATATGTAAGTCTACGTGTCATTAAGTTTATCCAAACAATTTTGTTTTTCCTTTAAAAAGAAACTCTTTGAAACCAACTTTATGTCGACACATATGTCACCGTCGACAACAAATTATTGCGACATGTCGACATGAAAAAACAGTCTCGACAGAAACCTTAACCGTAAGAAAAATTGATGTTTGAAGGTATGTCGATATAAGACCTGCGTAAAAACCAAATAACTCGACATTGAATAATAATGACATTGGACGATACGAGTTGATTTCTGTGATATCTAAAAGTGCAGCTGTTCACATATAAATTACAACCGTCATTATTATAGTAACGTTGCATAAGGTACAGATTGGCTTTAATAGTATAATAATGATTTTAAAGTATTTTGGATATAATAGCTTGCCGATATTTTGATATGAAAACGAGGTGATGATTGACTTTTTATACTTTTATCTAAACATATCATTTCGAAGTTTTTAGAAATAATTTGAAACTTCCCTATGAAAAACATGGGATTTTTTACTTTCTATCCATATTTTGAAGTAGGGGAAGTGTAGTAAGCTCAGCGGTATTTCTCTTTGCACTAATGAGTTCCATGTGATCCGGTGTAGTAGGAATGGAAGTCCCTCGTTCTTATTGTCCGGGTTGTACAGTAAAGTATAGGCTAACAACTCTCACGCAACATTAGGTTCACGCTTTACTCCGTTATAGTCTATGGAAGGCGGACTACCATTTCAAGGGACCTGATATTCCTTTTACACCGGCTTACGATCCCAATCCCTGTGTATTAAGATTACAAGTTCTACGTCTAAAATCATATGGCGGACTATAGGTTTCACAGACTTCGCGTCCATAGGGAAGCAATCGTCTCACGTGCAATTGATACCCAGGGTCCTATATGGACAAAAATACTATAAAAGATAATTTTACAGAAATTTATAATATTAATGACTTAGACATTCCTTTTATGGGGGACACTTGGTTTCGTTATACCGTCGTTGTATGGTGCAGCTGGATTTCGGTCCATATTCGCTTGAAAGAAGGCAAAGAAATTTCATTTTCTTCTTTGAGAAAAATTACTTCTAAGTAAACATCTTAAATTAAAGCCTAATTTAAAATCAAAATAGTCACAGGTTATTTAGGGGTGTGTAATATTCCCAATTAATCCATTAATATAATAAGAAGTTTGATTAATTCATAATATAATGTTATGGGCAGAAATTGCTCCCTTGAATCAACGAGAAGAATATGATGGTTAATAATCGGATCTACTTGTCCAATATCAGTTCTACCAAAGCTGTGTATCAACTGAACTTAGCTTAAGGCCTGTGATGCTTCTACATACATTTTATACCTTAGTGATTAATTTGTGAAGAATAATGCAATTACCAATTGCACAAGGCTTTTACAAAGATTATATTTTAAGCTTTAAAATGACACCTTGCTTTTGGTTATTTGATGTTCGATTACAAAGTTACATCCAAATTGGTAAAAGGTATCGGACTGATTCCGAAAACTAAAGTTCTGAGAAAATCAAGTTTAAAGTTTTTGTACTGGTTAAACGTGAATGCAGAAAGGATTTTTATCTCGGTTTTTAAAACATTTGTCTTATGTTTTGGATGTTGGAACCTGATTAATATGATAGAATACACTTCAAAGGTAACGTTTCTGATGAAATTAGATATTCGACCTTGGACGTGATTTTGAATATGCTCAGCTTCAATGGCCTGTATCTCGTAATTTACTATGCCGGTACTAAGGTACCTTTTGATATGACGGGTCACATATGATAAAGGGATAAGGGATTTCAGTGGGAATATCCCTACTCATACTAATCTACCTTGGGCCATACGATATAATTGGATTACTGAGTACCATTTGCAGGACCTGATTCTACTAACCCCACGTATATGAGATACACGTGTGTTTTTATGTATTTTGGATTGACATTGAATCACAGAAGCTCGGGAGGTTTAGAAATCAACCGTAAAATAAAAGTAATGCTGTATTTAAGGCTACAGTCCCTAAATGGGTGCCGCTCAGCTGAACGTCATCTTTACTGCAAATATTTACCTACTTACACATATCAGAATATCAAAATTTTTGGCGTACATATGGAATAGAGTCTTTAGTTTATACATGAATTTTTACTAGTTTTTTCACGTCAATTATCAAGGTCAAAATGACGTCAATAGACTTCTTCGAAAAGTTTCATAATTTCATAATGATCGAACCATTCGATGTTTTTCAAATTTTGACAGATTGTAGGCTTGATACATCTCATTGAATTACAAATAATATTTTATAAATATGTGGTCTTGATTTTGAATGATAATGTAACAAACCCGCGTTGTTTTGCCTGAAAAACCGGACGTGAATTACGACTCTGAGATCGGCTTTTTTGAGCTGTGAATTGCCTGTTTTTAGTATCTACATTTTGTCTGATATACGCATTCGCATAATTTACTTACAAATTGAGCATTCTATTGAGGCAAAAATTACAATTTTTATGTCAACAAAAGAAAAATACGGCATTCTAATGTTTATGTTTTAGATTTTAGTTCACGATCTCAACGCTGCCTTGATAGCTCTGCGGTAGATCCCTCGCTTCGTAATGCATAACTAACCCCTGCCATAATCCATGGTTCGAGTCCCCGCTAATGCAGTGGAAACTATTTATCTTTTCATATGTTTTAGATTTTAGTTCACGATCTCAACACTGCCTTGATAGCTCATCTCAGCGGTAGATCCCTCGCTTCGTAATGCATGACTAACCCCTGAAATAATCCATGGTTCGAGTCCCCGCTAATGCAGTGGAAACTATTTATCTTTTCATGTTTAAAAATATATAGTTAGGATTCACATTTTCCTGGGCAGGTGCATAGGTCATTTACCCTTAAACAGTATTTGTTGTATGTATATTGTGAGAATCAGTGGTGTTATGGTTGAGATTATTAGAATGATATACGGTGTAATATTTATGCTGATAATAATACCATATTTTTACAAACACAAATTTTAACAAACAAATAAACACATTACGGTAAAAAACGGGTGATACGCAATATACTATTCTAAATTCATCTCTATAGTAGTGAAATGTTTAAATACAGTATTTTTGACCTTATTCTTACGGTTGATCTTGAATTACGAGTAACGTAAAATTACGGATATTTCTAAGGCATTGGAGCACAATTAGGTCATAACTTTGTGCGGCCGGCTGCAACCTGGCCACAGCCTTAATTTTCCAAAATGGTGACCGTAAGTTTGATTGTTCACCTCAAGATTAATGTAAAATGAAGCATAATCAAGCCAACGGTCGCCATCTTGGAAAATTAAGGCTATGGCCAAGTTGCAGCCGGCCGCACAAAGTTGTGGCCTAATTGTGCTCCAGCACCTATAAAGTTTGTGTGTGTGAGCGGCTTTAAAAGGTTTTTTTTAATGAAAAATTCCAAACATATAAAAATAAACTTGAGATGACACACTGAATTAAAGAAGTAAAACAAATTAAAAACGTTCTTTTTGAAAAGTAAACAAAAGTTACCTTTATATTTCGGTTGAAATAAAATTTCTTTCTCCTAAGTACTGTTTACCCGATATTGCGTAAGTGAGTGACGTTATAAACTTATTTCATAATGAACTGGCTAATAATTCGATATAATATATGTAGTAATCTAATATCGTTATACCATACACTTAGCTTTAACTCATTGATAAAAACAAATCATAATTATATTCTTGAGTGATTGCTGTCGAAAGAACATTTTATAAAAAATAAAAAAAATAATTTTCAGTCAGAGTGTATTAAGTAATATTTTTTTAGTAGACTTTTTAACTGTATTATCATTTAGCTTTTTATAACATCACAATTTTATCATATTAACAATCCACACAGTTATGGTTTTTCAACTCATAAAATCGCGACACACGGTAATGCATATTATTTCTAAACATTATTTAGAAATATGAGCACAGTTGATCAAGAATCTTATCTTTCAGAATCAAGCATATCATTTAGATAAGAAAAAAGAAAGACGACTGTACAACGTAAGTGCATAATGGCTTTTCACTCCCTTTAATGCATAAGGAGTATAGTAGGACCATATCTATCTATATCTATATATATATTCGACATTCAACATTAAATTTTATAGCACAAGAATATTTCTATAGGATATATTTAGGCAAGGCTTTTATTTAAGACTTATAATTTTGATTATTATCATACTAACTCAAAAAATGCATGTTTTCACAAACAAACATTCACGTAAGTATAACATAAATTAACTGACGAGTGACTAATTTAAGATGTTGTACGAAAAAAAGGTTATATCTTTGTTCAAATATCTGACAAATGTTTATTTTACCCAAATTTCTTTTGAGGACAATGTTTTTAGATGTTTTCCCGTTGACGAAAATGAGTTTTGTTTTACAGATAGATCAAAAATACTCTTACGAATGGTAACAAACGCTGTACGAACAAACTACGAACAGTTAAGATCAGTTCGTTTCTTACGAATGTCGTACAAAAGCCGCACGAATATTGTGCGATCAAAACCTGTTCATAAGTTTGCAGCCTGGTCAATGGCCATGTCCTACTAGACTTGTCACAAAGCCTTGCGAATACCTGTTACAAGTTTTATAATTTATAACATAATACCTATGTATTTTCTAACAGTAACGGAGGCTTTGTGCTGAAAAATCAATACACCACACTTGTACTTGATTCCAAACATTTGATAGTTTACAACATTTTACAACATCAAGTATCCGTTATTGATTAGAAAATGCATTGGAATAAAAGTAATAACAAAGACTTGTAGCACACAATATTTGGTAGCTCAAAAAGAAGTATGTCCTAGTTCATAAACACCTCTCTGACAAATCCTCATATAAAAGCTTTGGCACGAATAGGAATAACAATGTGAAATTCTCACAATATTCGCATGGCCGCCGTACGCCAACCGTATAATCTAATATGCACCAAATATGTGGTAACTCATAAAACTATATTCTGACCCTATCATCTCTTAGCCTTGCTCCAAGGCGTCAGGCTGTGGACACTACTTCCATATTCCTGTCAAAATCTACATGATCTGTGTATAAGAATTATTTTAATAATTCCTACTCCCAATGTTCATGGCACAGCCTTATGGCATACCTACCTCTGATGTTGGTTTGCTAGGTTGGAATCTGACTGAATACAACTATGACCATACAAAAATTATGAATAACATAATAAAAATTCAATGGCTTTGGGCTATCTCAGGCCAAGGTTAAACTGGATTGGGTCTAATAAACTTAACCTAACTTGACTGTTTATGTAATTTGCCTGGGTTCACTGTTTCTTGATGTTTTATCATGTGAAAATGTTGACATTCTGAAAAAAAAATTATTGAACATTTTGTTTTTCAATTTTCCATTGGTTGTTTGCTATGTTTTTCATTCTTCTGAACTATTTTGGGGTTTGGTATAGACCCACAGTCAGGATTGTTTTGTTTCAGACGTGCAAGACTTTCAAACAGTAAACATATTGGAGATTAGATTTATTTCCAATTTGTTGACTTTTATGATTTCATTGCCATGAAAAATATGGGATGCGGTTGGATTGGGTTATAGTAGTTATTTTTGTGGATCTCCTTGTACTGAGGAGGACCTACCTTTACACATTGTCAAATTTGCGAGGGGTGATGCCAATGTTGCCCATACTGTTTAACTCCCCCTGGCTTCAGGCTTGCCCATGTGCCTAAGACTTGGTGTATTAGGCCTACATGTTTAAGCATGGAGAGTGGGAATTTACCTTTCAGAGAAAACTGTTCAAGCTTGAGAACAAAGAACAACAGAGACTTGGAGCAAGTCTAATCATCTTTCTGGGATTTGCATACTGTTAGTATCAAATTTTCTTGGTGGTTGATATATTGATATGTTAAGAATGATGTCACCCCCTTTTAAGCAAGGGATTTTAATTGAAACTGAAATGATGCCAAATGGAACCTTAAAAATCATGTTCTCTTTTTTTATTAAACTACTGCTATTTTACTTTTGCATTTTGGTCTCTTTCCCTTTTACTCTACATTTGTTTCTTGTCTGTCTTTTTTTACTAAATTTTAGTACTCCAACTCTTACTACCTTTTCTACCTTTTTTCATAATTTTGTCTTGTCTCCCCTTTTCTACACTTTATTCTTGTGCCCAATCAACTGAATTCCCTCCAATCATCTGTAAGCCATTCACAACAAAGCTTTATTGATTGAAAATTCGCAAGTTAGACTTTGGTCACAATACTTCATACGAACAGTTTCGAACAGTGTTTAGTCCGTTTAGAAGGATCACGGGCAGCGAGCGAAGCAAGTAGCGAGGGAGTCGCGTGGTCCTTTTAGACGGACTAAAAACTATTCGTAACTGTTCATACGAAGTATTGTGACCATAGTCCAAATCGCAAGAACGCCGTAAGAAATGTCTACAAAATTTCGAGCTGATTATTAGTAAACACTCTTTCGTACGGCCGCCGCAAGACGTTCGTACGAAAGCTTACGAAAAAGGTAAAAAAAGACACAATATTAAGTACCATTTATTGTACCAAAACAGAATATTAAATTAACATCTTTTCTGCAATTACATGCACATGAAAATATATCACAGTTTTTTTATTGATTTAATGACAGGCAATTTAGAATGCTTGTGAATGTAAACGGAAATTGACGTCCTTGCGACATGCAATATTTACAATTATCAATAGAAGGATTTGTAGATTACGATGAATGAATATCCGTTATTTATATACATATATAATTTTGAATTCTTTGTCTTACTGTAAACGTTATGATTTTCTACTAATGTCTCGTGCTTGTGTTTATATAGTAATGTAACATTGGCCTATATGTTACATAAAATGTTATTACCACATGTATTTGTTTTGCTATGTAAATCAGAAAAACATGTGCTAAATATGTGGTTTATTTTATGACATGTTATGATTATTTGAATAAGTCATGAAGTGCATGTCCTATCATTTTTTTAATTAAATTTACGTTCTAGTACCAATTGTCTCTAATAATATATCTAAAGTTGGGAGATAGACGAACTGAACATGGGTACAAGGATATAAAGCTATAACGATACACACACGTATCGTTATAGCTTTATATCCTTGTACCCATGTTCAGTTCGTCTATCTCCCATCTTTAGATATATATATAGTATATTAGATAGATGGTCGCAGCAGGAATGCTCCTGAACAATGGGTTGTCTTGCATACTGTTTATGTGTTTGTTTTGTATCGGAACCTTCTGCTACGTTACTTGGTTATTAAAACTCTCGGTTTATCTGAGAGGCCGAATAGCTCAGTGGTTAGAGCGCTCGTTATGCAAGCGAGAGGTCCGCGGTTCGTGTCCCTGTTCGGCCAGGATTTTTTTCTAATAAAATGAAATCCTAGCGTGTTTGTGATTTGTCTGATTGTTATTAATGTTCTAGTGTACGATGCGTATTTTCTCCATTCCTTTATCTGTCTCTGATTAGTATTTTACAACGAAATAGCGATAAGGACATATTAACATCCACTTGTTTTTTAGTTTACACTTAATGTACCTTTGTCAAAATTATTCATGTCACGTATTGAAACATGCTTTTGAATTACATTTGAAGTTCAATTTGTAGTCTCATCTTTGATTTCAACCGGTTGATGGGTTATCATATGGAACGTGTAATTAAAGTTGAATAAGAACAAATTTACATAATTTATGCTTTGTAAGAATAATCGACCTCATGCACGTTTTTCAATTGATTTGAATACAATTGAAAATCTCGAGTGATCTTTTGTAACACGAACCTTTTCCAAAGCATAATAAAATTGATTTCATTTTTGTAATTGGTATTTGTAAGCATAAAATTCAAAATTTAGAGATGGGTAATTTCATACAAAGTGTAAATTATAAAAACATTGTCATATTTTAAAACATATGAATATTTTGTAGGTGTCTTCATTTTCTTAATCTCGAAATGACCTTTCACTAACAACAAATTCTAAATCAAACGGTCATTGTCGACTTACATCCCATTGGACCTTGAAAGGTCATTGGTTACATGCCGCTGATGAGACTTAATTAGCAATGACGTGATCTTTTTATACAAAGATGGATAAGCAGTGTATACCAAAATTATCGTACAGTGAACACTGAGTTTAGTTAGCACAAGGTTCTTATTTTTCAAAAGAACAATCTCATTTGTATATTTGCATGATACTTTTTCACTGACTTTTTGTTCTTTAAAGGGTATTGGATATGAATGTAAGATCTGAAACCAACGTGATTATCATTACAATAGAAAAAGTGTTCTGGTTATAAATACAATTTTGTTTTAGTTTAATAATTTATTGTCTATTTTATTTGATAATTTTTATTATCTATTTAAATGATTGTTTTTTTCACTTTGTAAAAATCAAATTGGGAAAAAAATATTTCGAGTACTTAATGCTATAATAAAATGTATCCTAGATGTTTACAGTATTGTGTTTGAAATAAGTTTTATTTTGAATCATTTAAGCTCACGCTTGGATTGACAAAACATATCGTTAAAAAGAATTATTATGTAAAGAAAATATACAAATTTTGTTTTATCGAGGGTTGAGAACCACGAGGTCGTATTCCGATTTCAAGACCTTGCAGGCGACACACCACAATAGAGCTTCCCATTGACTTACTGTACAAAATGGCTTCCTAAAAACACCCGAGAACTCAATAATAAAGCAACTGGTTGCTTCAACACTGCCTTTTCTCAGATGATTATGATCTCTTCTAACGCAAAGTGATGATAAAAGTACACCTTCAAGGCAAAAATTTCAAGAAACTGGACGCTGAAGTGTAACGCCCCCTATCACCGACAGCCGAATTTTGTATTACCAGAATCAAGCGCAAATTATGGAAAACCCTTACCAAATTAATCTGGAGATCAAAAATGGCATTAGATCATCTTTGAATAAACCTAACTTTATAATTAGAACAAAATATTGACTAAACACATTGCCCTTCTATACGTTTTGAAGTCCTGTTTTTAGAAGGGCAGTCAATTTTGCCGATTTTAGAAATGCCGGATTGCGAGTGCTAATTATTTAGTGTAGTGCGCCCAATAGTTTTTTTAATCAATGATAAACCATCTCAATACAATTCACATGAAACAAAAAATGCGAAAATCCGTTATTCGTTATTGCATAAACACATACATTTGTTCTGCTTGGTTAATAACACACTAATAAAATAAATCAGGGCCCCTTAATGCAGCTAAGCACTTCCAAAATTTCTTTCTTAATATCGGAGGTTTTTAGAAAAAAATTTCATATAGATAAGTTTAAATAATTCTTGAATATACATATAATTATTGTGTCATTTAAGCAAAAATGTTTCAAAATTCAATGTAGCCGGAATACGTAAGATTTTACTTCAACCTTGAATAAGTCTAGTCAATTAATGCCCGAGGATTTCCATTTTTAATAGTACCTGCAAACGTGTATACACAACCTCAAAGAATTGTACTAGTGATATGTACACGAATTAGCGTCTCCGATTATGTACCGTCTCAAATAAAGTACCTTTGTAATGTCTTTAGAAGATACAAATTCTCGGACAATATAAATTTTAAGTGTTCTTAAAAAGCTGTATTTCCATTTTTGAACTGAATTCAACATGATATCGCAGATAATTTGTGCTGGTAATCATCGCCATATAGACCTTATATGAGTGATTTGCTTCCCCGATGCAAGGTCTAAATGGCGATGATTACCAGCACTAACTCTCTTTTTGAAAATTACTTTGCTGAATATTGAAATTTCAAAATGAAACAAAACAAGCAAATATACCCATTTCAATTTATGAGTCAATCTAGGATCAATTCTCAACTGAGGAAGATTAAGGAAATTACATTTTCCCTATTCGAAACTGTTGCTTGCTGAGAATGAAAAGTACTACACTTAAAATCACGACATTTTGTGAAAAAATTGCGTTCGTCACAATTAAAATTTATGAAAGAAATATCCATCTGCTGCTTAGTACCTTACTTTGAAGTACATTAAATGGGAAATTGATAACATCAGTACTGAAGTACGTAAGTTTCTTACAATTACAAAAATACTTAATGTGGTATACAGTATATATGAATACAAATGTCACAGCCTGAAATCAGCTAGTTAAAAATACACCAAAAATAGAATACAATTATCAAAATTTAAATTTAACCTACATTTTATCTCGTACTCTTGCTTTAAATCATTGTGTGTTTTGTAGTACAGATACTTCCGGACTAGTTTCATATCTATCTAATTTACCTTTCTGCCTACAGTGCTTTCATCTTAGTTACTTGTGAGAAAGGTTGTTTATTTAAGGCTAGAACTTTTAAACAAAGAAGCTCTTTACTATATAAAAATACATATAATTTTAACGTAATGGTAGATTTTTATCCCAAATAATGCAAGACATATTATAGCGTTCTCTCACTCATGACGTAATGGCCAGGAGTGAGATTCGACACTGTCCCTTTCGCACTTGATAAAAAATTATTTCGGGTTCAAATGAAATGGCTTAATATTTTAATAAAAGTGTATGCTTACTAACAATCATGTGGAAATGCAAACAGCAATCTGACGTTTCCTAATGTCTCTTATGGCTCTTTGGATATTGATTTTTTTAGTTAATTTGTCGACTGATATCTTTGACCACCGACGGACACTATAAGACATTGATCTATATATACCATTACAGCGTGTGTAATGTGCAATACTCTTCTAAAGCCATTACCAGCACGGTGTTAATTCATCCGTAAATAAAAAAAAAGTGCCTCAGAGGGGCAACCATAAACCTCCCTCCTCACAAATTTTGACACCTTACTCTACCCCATTTAGAACAATTTCAGATATTTTTCATCTTAATAAATTTAAAATTATTTGCCAAAAGTGAATTCCGTTTGTGATTGTTAGTGATTTTTGCAAAACAAAAATTGTTTAAAAAGTTCACAAACGTTTCGATAACAACACCAACTTTTCTTTTAACTACACAAAAAAGTTGCCTATTAAAGATGATAATTAATTATCAAGATTTATTCACATCATAGTAAAAACAAATACCTTTTCAATTTGACCAAAACTTTCATTATTTTCATAAAAAAGTCAATTATCTGAACATTGAAATGGAAATAATCAAAATTGAAACTCTCAAAATGTCTGACATCCCCTGCTGATCATAATGAGCAGTACTTCTTAGTTGTAGGGGTAGAGGATGTGGTTAATAATGAAAATTTAAGGATTACCTTATGTTTCTATTGTTACAAGAATTGCAAATTTCTTTTCATAAAAAACAATTCAAATCTTTTCTTAATCTGTCGCAAAATGTCTGTAATGATGATCTTAGCATTAATACCTGTTTTAAGATTGTCTTTTATCAACAATATAGGTAATAACCATGTAAATGAAAGTTTTGACAATAATGAAAATTTCCAAAATAATGAATAATGAGATCATGACCTCATATTTCACTGAAAAAAATGTGACGGGAAAGTAATCATTTCATTTCAATAGCCTAATCCACGGCTAAGGACTAGTGTTCACTAACACAATCTATCATTTGCCACCTGTAAAGTTAACAACACCTCCTTTCACACAATATATGTATCAGATACTAATCCTGATGAAATTCTAAGTTAGAATCAGACAACACAAAAACAGCTACGACCCGATTATGTCACTCAAAGGTATATATTTCAAGCATTTCAATCAATTCGTAAGGGTGTATTCGGTATTAATAAAAGTCTGTATGTAACTCGAATTTCATTGAAAATCAATCCATATTTCTCTATTTCAAATTCATGTTCATCAGATAGCTTCAAATAGCACATTAGTTTATGCGTGGTAAGACTAAATAAAATCAATAACGGGGAAAAGTCGCGACTAAAGATATCTAAAAAGCAGCTAGTGCTTAGGTTTTCAGCTTGCATTGCATTTAATCTGCTGATCTTGAAGGAAAATGTCTTATTTCTGTACCTATTGATTTAGTTGAAGGGCAAAATGAACAAAGTGTCAATAGTTTAAGGTAAATTTAAATCGAAATAGAACTGCTGGGCATGAAACTCATCGTTTTAGATATTTAAAAACATATTATTATAAAGAGTTAAAGATACAATGTCACCAACTAAAAATAGTACAAGCAGATGATGCTTTTATATCTTTTTGTCAATATGGCGATACATTGAATAATGAATGTTTTCTTTGAATGGAGTTTTTAGGCATTTATATCAGCGTTTAGTAATAATCTAATTAGCAGATCAATAGAAATACATAGCATTTTGCATGCAGCTGGTCTAATCTAACAAATAAACGATTTAGCAGTGTAGGTAAAATAAACATGTTTTTAACACGTTTAATGATTTGTTATTTGTTATATGGAAATAAAGATTTGCACTATATAGCATACAACTCCACCAGAGGTTGACAAGCATACTCCAGTCACAATTTGTTACTTTTTTTTGTCATTTTTGCTTCTTAAGGGTACGAGGAATGCATATGCTCAGGAAAATGTGAATCCTAACTATTTTTCAATCATGAAAAGATAAATAGTTTCCACTGCCTTTGCGGGGACTCGAACCATGGATTATGGCGGGGGTTATGCATTACGAAGCGAGAGATCTACCGCTGAGCTATCAAGGTAGCGTTGAGATTGTGAACTAAAATCTAAAACATAAATATTAGAATGCCGTATTTTTCTTTTGTTTACATAAAAATTGCAATTTTTGCCTCATTGGAATGCTGAATTTGTAAGTAAATTATGCGAATGCGTATATCAGACACAATTTGTAGATAATGTAGATACTAAAAAAAGACAATTCACAGCTCAAACAGGGCGAGCTCCGAGTCGTAATTCACGTCAGGTTTTTCGGGCAAAACAACGCGGGTTTGTTACATTATAATTCAAAATCAACACAACATATTCATAAAATATTATTTGTAATTCAATAAAAGGTATCAAGCCTACAATCTGTCAAAATTTTAAAACAGTCGAATCGTTAGAACATCATAAAATCATGAGGTTTCGGCGAAATAGGCGTCAATTTTTTGAAGTAGTCTATTGACTTAATTTTGACCTTAATAATGAACGTTAAATCGCTAGTAAAGTTGCATGTATAAACTAGAGACTCTATTCCATATGTACGTCAAAAATTGTGATATTCTGATATGTGTAAGTAGGTAAAAACTTGCAGTAAAGATGACGTTCAGCCAAACGGCACCCATTTGGGGACTGTAGCCTTAAATGAGATAAAACGACGGTCTTTTGTGTCATGAAACATCTGATTGATTAAAACAATGGAATGTGTGACCGATTAAAACATTGACCTTATTTGGAAAGACAACAACCTTTTTAATATCCTGCCAAATCATTTTATTTACCAGTAATGCACTCTATAAAGGCACTCTAGCTTTTTATTATTTGTTACTGTCATTATTATCAAACCTTAAAACATAAGGAAAACAATTGAGGACCCTAGAACTAGAAGGGGGTTAAGTCACATTGAGTACAAACTGAGAAAACGGCACAAACATAAAATCATTTGTGTAGTCTTGAATGGTATTGCTGTATTTCGCAGTGACTTTTACGCATGTTCTGATCATCAAATTACTACAAAACTTTTACAGAATGTGGATATGAGAATTCTGTAGCAGGAAATTGACACAACTCAATTTTCAAGATTTTGTGACTTAACTTTTTGTTTTGGTTTTGAATTCTAAGGGTGCAGCTGATAATCAGGTATGGTGGAAATATATGCCTTGTCAACATCATATTTTCTACTCTTTTTGTGTGTTACAATTGTCATACATACATGTAAAATATTGGGTATTTGCTTACTTACAAATATTTAACATTTATCAATAGCATTAATAAATATTTTTTCAGCACAACAGTGATCCGTTTCTTTTGACCGGGGATTGACATAATCAAATCAAAAAGAGACACAGGAACGTCAAAACCTCCGGGCGCTTTATGTGCATTTGGTTTTCAGTCCATGCTCACTTCCACAGGTTCTTCTCCGGGTACTCCAGCTTTCTCCTGCATTTAAAAACTGAATTTAAAAACATCTTAGAGCCCTGTTGAAGATAAGCTCCCTTAAGCTTATTTGGTACCAAGTACCAAGTTGGGTTTCCTTGACGAAAGCCTATTAAAACAAGATGATTTCTAATCTTCCAATCTTGATGACTATGTATGTCAAGAAAACTTATGATTAGTTTCGCTTACTTTTTTTCATTACAGACACATTTTAAAACGACATTTTCTAATGTCAACTCCTTCCAATTAGTTACTGCATGTGTTTTTAAGCGTAATAATCGCGTGTTCAGAGTTTTAAAAATCAGCAGGTATAATTCAGGTTGATTGGAAAGAAAAAGAAAAGAAAAAGCATGACCAAGTGTTGAGGTGATCCAAAAGCCCTTTATCAAAGTGTTTGGTGGAATATAGCAACGGGCTATACAAGTCTTACTACTTGACAACACCCACGTTGTAAAATATGAGGAAAAAAATACAGAACCCTTGACTAACAACATTAGACTCAATGAGTGACTGCTACACTAAAGGGAGGTTGTCTTATATAAGCGTTATTTCCGGAATGCTGTTACTTTTGAGATTTAAAAGTTTTATATATATTCAAGTCCTTCCAATAATATGCTGAATATCATATAATGAAAACATATATATCTTGGTGATAATGTCATCAATCTTAAATATTATTGTTTGCACTTTGTGTATTTTGTATCTTAAACATGAATGATTCAAAGTTTTGTTTTTGTATTTATTGTACTTATTCTGACAAAGCTATCTAATGACCCTACTAATAACTAAGATTCAACATAAAAAATCTTATTTAAAAAAATGTTATAACAACATCGTGTCTTTGACACCCCATGTTGAAACATCCCAGACAAAATTCACATAACGGAACTGATATATTTTAATGCTCACTAGACGTGTAAAGATGAATTATCGAATGTCAAAAAACACAACTCAACAAATCCATAATGCACTCAACAACATAATGGTGCTTAAAAGGGAGCAAGTAACTTTTGTCATACAAATTCAGATTCCGTGCTCCTTTTGATACGCCGCCTTAAGACAAGCTTCGGAAGGACTTGATAATGTACAGGATATGCGCGTCAAGCAAGCTGTCGTACATGACAATGTTTAAATTAAAATGAAAATGAAAAGTTAGCTGGTAGCAAAATGTTATTTTCAAGTGTTAACATTTTAAACAAAATCCACTCAGTAATAACCACACCCTCTCGGACATAACCAGACATAACGAAGATAGTTTAAACGTTTTTTCAACCATGAAAGTGTATCAAATCATGTAATCAGTAATGCCTAACATTCAGATACGTAGCGGGATATAGAGAAAAAAAGATAACCTTTGAAGTATTTGAAGTTGTGTAATTTTTTTCACTATAAAGGGTCTGAATCATGTCAATCTAAAATCTTTCAACAAATAACATCTCAAAGAGTATTTTGATATAGATGACCCTTATAAATATCTTCCCCTTCCAGACACTTAAATCTCTTGATATACCTTTGTAAATAACATACATTTTGTTCTTAACTTTGAAAATATATTCCTTTAATACTGAATATTGTTTTGAAACTCGAAACGTTTTGAATTTATAGGGAGTTCAAAAGATGGATAACAAAGATAAGTAAGATTTATACTATTAGATATAAATAAGGCATGAGTTTGAATTCAATATCATATAATGTGAATATTTTTAGAGATTTTTCTTTACATACAATGCATTTGAATAGGTGTATGCCGAATTGCATTTAGTTGTGTGAGTGACAAGTTAGAAATGTAAAATCGTAAGGGTTTATTTCAATTTCATTAACCAAACATCTTAATCTCCAAAATGGGTTGACTTTAAGATAAATATTATTAGATCATGTGATTTATAATCCATTAACTAGTTGAAATAACATTCACAATCAAATGTCAATATTGATATTAAGCATTGAATGTATTAGTAACCGACTTTCAAACCAACTTAATACAATAACAGCTTAATCTCTTTCATTTATCATGATCATTATACCACGCGAGTCAAAAAAACTGCAATAATTAGATGGGAAGCCATATTGTAAGAACAAAAGTGATTTCGAACAAATAATATTATTTTCTAAATAGGTCATGAATTAAGCTTTCAAACGGTGGAAGAATGATGAAAATTGATAAAGGCATTGCAAAGATACCCTTATTTGAATAATATGGTATGAAAACAGTTCTGTCCAAATTAGCATGCCTCGTCAAATGAGTAAGTACCAATATTGGAGAGAGTTTCTTGCCAACACCTCTTGAATAATAGCACAAATCGATTACTTTCTCCAGTGATCTGAAGGTTATCTCCTCTTAATATTTTAATTTACAAAGAAAAGATAATTTAGGCGGTCTTTTCAAGTGCAAAACGACATGTGTCTGTCTTAGAAGGGAGGTCTTATCAATCAGTCATTGTTCAAAATGTCTCGAGATCAAGGCTCTTAATGCTGAGGTTTATTTTACAACCAAGTCTCATGAAGAAGTCAAACGGATATTCCGGGTTGCATTTTCCCAATCGCGTGTACAATGCGCATCCACCATCTAATAATAGAATTCAAGCGAAATTCAAAAGAACAGGAACAGTCCATAACCTAAATAAAGAGAAATTTGGAAGACCGCGAACAGCAAGAAGCAGAATAAACGTCGACCGCGTTCGTCAAACATTGTCAAGGGATCCAGAAGTGAGCTCGCACAGAAATCCCCTGCCAAATGTGTCCAAGTCCACGTTCAACCGAATATTGAATTTTCAGGGCCACCAAGCTCAAACGGCCCTTTTCAAGACAACCGAAAACAAAAGAGAAAATAACATCAAAATTATGTCCTCTATAAATAAAACATATACACGACAGTTGGACAGAACCATTTTTATACCGTCCTATTCAGATAGGTGTATCTCTATGAAGCCTTTATCAATTTTCTCCATTCTTTCACCATTTTAAAGGTTAATATGTGATCTATTTAGATATATACTTTTTATGTTCATGATATCTCTTGTTCTTAAAATATGACTTTTATTTAACTATTGCAGTTTTTTTGACTCACTCGGTATAACAAATATAATTCTGGAGCTTTACACTTTGCTCGTAAAAGCAGACCCCTTCAAGTACGGAGAGACAAAATGATAAGATATGTAGGACCGATACTGGTTTCATTGTTTTGAGCTAGAGGGAAATACAAGAGAGAATATAAAAATGTCAAATTATGTCAACAGATGTACTGAAATCGGAAAGTACATCTTATAACAGATGTATTTTCCGATGTCAGTAAATGAAATTGAATACGCCAGAATAAGAACATCCCAACTCCATTAGCTCCTTTCTGTTAAGTTATGTCAAATATAAATGCATATAAATCTCTAAAAATGCTTTCAAATCACTAGAATGCATTTCCATGTCTTTATCCCAATCATAGTGTCACATTTGACCTTGTAGCTGACTTTGTTAGACATTGTTAGATAATTTTCCTAGTATATAGTTGCAGAGGGAAGCTCATGGAGTTGGTATGTTCTTGTAATGGCTGTTTAAATATAGCAACTATGTACTCTAACAATTATCTAACAATGTCTTAAAAAGTCAACTACAAGGTCAAATGTGACACTATAATTAGGATATTGACATGGAAATGCTATTTTAGTGATATTAAAGCATTTTCAGAAATTTGTATGCGTTTATATTTTATAAATATAATTAACAGGAGGAGTTGGGATGTTCTTATTCTGTGGTATTCAATAATGTTAAAAAATGTGTATGAACATACAAATATTAATTTGAGTAATATTTTAAGAGAACAAGATACTTAGCTACGCGATATCTCATTCTTATATAGACAAAAAAAATAAAGAATTTGCCTCAACCAAAATGTTAAATTCATATTATTGTGACTACTTTGATACAGCTATATCGATTTTTCATGACGAAATAAAGGCAGCTTTATACAACGTTTACCAATTTGCATTTAACATTTCAAATTTTCAAATTCCATTAGCAAAAAATTCTAAATCAATTTTAAATCAATCTCTGACTAAATAACAGTTCATATTTCTGACGCATTGGTTCCCTTTCTGTCACAAACAATCAGTAAAGATAGTATCAAATTTTCAAATTCCATTAGCAAAAAATTCCAAATCAATTTTAAATCAATCTCTGACTAAATAACAGTTCATATTTCTGACGCATTGGTTCCCTATTCGTCACAAACAGTCAGTAAAAATAGTATCAGTACATTTATTAATACATTATAGAATATTACTCAAAACAATATAATCATTCATGTTGTTATCGTGTTTGAGAACTTAGAACCAAGGCCTTTTGAAAATGTTACGCTTTTGTGCACATCAAAGCAAATAGTTAGATGCTTAGTGCTTATAAAAAATATCGAGTGTTTATTTTATTATTAGTTATAAAGACTTTCCATAGCAAAAGCAATATATCGCAGCCTACATGCAAGCTAATATTACAACTGTATTTGTTGTCTCAATCGTTCAAGTAACCTTAACGCAAAGCGTGATCTATCGTCTATGATTGGTCCTTAGCGGGTTACACGACGTCTTACGTGGAGATCTAT
>JXSR01S001058.1:15085-25308 GCA_000969725.1 Ophiothrix spiculata | reverse complement strand
CTACACAATATCTCTGCAGTTAAATTTAACTTTTGTTTCACCTTCTTTATTTGCCTTAGATGTATTGTTTATAAAGGTGTCTTTCAGGAAAAAAATCCCTCTACAAGCAGAGATATTAGATATTTAGAAATCTAGAAGCACTCCATGTATATCATCAAGTTTAATGCCAGTTGCAATAAATGACAACAACTGAGTTCGTCAGGTCACTTATTAGTAACCTGAGCTTACAACAGCATGGAGTTAATACCAAAGGTGAATATTTAATTATCTTCATCTTTACCTTGGGAGTGTAATTAACTTATTCCTCCACACTTGCAAAAACATCACACAAGTTTATAGTACAAGTTCTGTGGTAGATATACACGCCTGTATGAATTAGACACCATGGATATTGATCTCCCGGTATGTGTGTTCGTTGCATGTCATAGTCAAATATCGGTGTAGAATTATGTCATGATTTATGCTTCATTTAAAGGACAAAGAATATATCTTAACACTTAAGTGGTCAAGGGGGGGGGGTCCATATGGACCCAACATTTGGTTTTTGCGCGTTAGCGCAAAAACGCAAAGTAATTTTTCATCGCCCTTCTATGTAATTGTCTAACTTTACCATACCCTTCACTTGGTGGCAAAAAAATTCAAATCGACCCACCCCTTCCCATGCTAATTAGCATAAATAAGCATTTTCGAGGGCGCTCTTCGAATTTGTTTTGCCCATGAAATTGTAACCGAACAACTTTTTTTCAAATTTTATTTCAGGAATGTATTTGTACTTACATACTGCAAATATGAGCCAAATTTCATTGAAAAATTCCATTGGGAAGTGAGTTTTCCAAGTTTTTGGCGGGAAAATTTTGACGCGACACGGCAAAATTTGTTTTGGCCTCCATTTTGAAACAGTTTGTCCGATTTTCATTTTTTTTTCTGTGTTTTAGTTCTTTTGAAGTACTTTACCTATGGCCAGAGTTTAAACGCAAAATTCCTTCGCGAAAACGATTTTTCGGTGTTGGGTCCATATGGACCCCCCCCCCCCCCTTGACCACTAACGGGAGTGTTGAGGACCTTGACCACTTAAGTGTTAAATACTCACATCTTAACGCAGTTAAACCGCTGTCTAAAATCTTACAAAATACACCCAACTATTACGTATGAAAATTGAATTTTTACGGGTTGAATGTTCAAAAAAGAATTTTTCAAATAATAACACAGTAAGTAGAAATACTATGTCAGTTTCCAATCTTTTCTACAATGTATATCAGTTAAGTAAAACTTTCGAAGTTTATACTTAATATACAATGAATGTATGAAAGAATTGACAAATGTCGTAAAATGTACTCTCACTTTAAAAAGTGTTAAAACATCCAAAAAGTTATTTTCAAAGAACGTAAAACACAATAAAACACAAGGCCTGCCATCCATCAATAATCAACATAAAAAGAGATAACTCATTTAAGTATTTGTACTAATAACAGGAGGTAAAAGAGCAAGTACTTAAGCGACGTAAACACACTCATGTCTTATAGGAAGTCACTTAAGAGTGTGCCTTCCAATTTCTAGGGTCAAGTGCTTGAAGTAATGTTTTAACACAAATATGCCTGCTCCATCAAAGAGCAGCAATCATTTAGTTTGTTGATGACAGCAAGCTTTGGATTTTCTATATCCTCTTTTTACCAAAGGTATTTTCACCATATTTTGAATTCCGGATTACAAACTCTCAAGTGGCGATTATCTACTATTATTCATCCTGTGAATAGAATCGGTAATGAGTGAACAATGTAATTTACAAGATGTGAGGGCGTTCCAAAGTAACGTTTGTGACCGAAAAATTGAAAAATTTCACTTTTAAATATATAATGGCCATGCCCACAGAACCTAGCATAAACATTTTATCCACGAGTTTGTTGTTTATAATGGTACTCACTGGTGGGATCAAGACATGTAGGTGTTAAAAGATAAAATTAATTGTCAAAATACTGAATAAAGTTTATGTAACGCTTGGTACGGTTTGTGACATCGGACGGATATGGTTTTTGCTCCAAATGACTTCAAAGTAGAAATTCTCCGACAAGTTGGCGAATTTTTTATTGCACTTTTCACAGATGATGGGTAACATATTTACAAATATTACATAAAAGTAATAGGAAATTCTATCGTCAGGATTTCCTTTGATGCAATTCTTTGTTTGGTAACGTTTGGTAACGTTTGTGACATTTTGGTGCAATTTTTTTATAATGTTTGTGACATTTTTTAATTAAAACATGTGCTCATTCATGTACGGATAGAAAAAATTTAAAATTTCTGATTAGAAAATTCTTTTCACGTACCAAGATACAAGCATATGACTGTAAAACCTGTTTATGTGGTCGAATAAAAAAGTTGATTTAGCTTGAAGTCAAAAAAAAAGTTTAATTTTCACTGGGATGAGCCTGCATTTTTATGCTTTTACAAAACATTTGAACAAGGCTAATGCATAAGAAAACAAATTTCAAGCAAGAGCGATTGCAATGTTAATTTACATACCATAGCAGAGACGAACACAAGCAAATCAGTCTAATCATTGTTTTATGTAGGTCGAAACATTCAACTGTTGTTCCACAATATTGCATCATTATATTTCTAACAGATGTTTCTTCGGTCATTGCCATTTCAATCTATCCATCATCTGTACATCAATTTCAAAACATAAATGCTGTTGGATTATGATCGCGGTCATACATTATTGTGTATGAAGGTGTACTAAGATTATTTACAAAGTTGATTAGGGCCAAAATACTATACCATCCTCTCTGCTGGAAATGCTGGAAATAAACTGTCGTTTGTTACCTTTACTCATCTGTGGTTAGCTACGGGTTTTCCTTCCCGTCTAGTCTCCAAGGCTGTCTTTACATTACCGATCAATCTGAAGCAATTTTAACTTTGAAATAAATCGAGTTTACGATATAATTACGGGTATTCAGTCAGTATTTAAATCCTATGCAAATGAGCTTTTATTGAGCAGTTTAATACTGCGATCTGGCGATCAATATTTGAAAACTTGGTCGAGATATTTTTTTCTTCACGTGACCTGTCGGATAGTTCGGACTTCAAAGCCTCATAATCACAAGGGGGTAATGCAAATAAAAAATTGAGATATAAATGAAAATATTTAAAAACATGGTTTTGTTTGACTGTTAGGAGTAAAAGAATATCTTCATTTTATTACAATTTAAAGCATTTAAAATCATGAGGTCACATCTACTTACGTGCTCATTGTTTTACCGGACTAAATATCTATTGGATGGCAAAATAAGTTATACAACCTATGAAACCTCATATCCATGAAATTAGAAAAATATATCTTTCCTGTAAGACCTGTAAAACCGGTAAATAGAGCGACGAAAATGCCGTTCAATTAGACGTACGAAAGGGACCAGATATCGGCCATTACAATTACGCGTTGAATACCCTGATATTAACAGTCAGCATCATCGTACGACAAGAAGAACCTTTCATATCAATTGGTCTGTATGACGTCATTTGCCATGCTGTCGTGTTTATATTACACAGCATGACCTTTGCGCCATTTTGGCAAACCAATTTTACATCGATTTTCTTCAGATCCATCCTCAATATCCCATTTTTTTTTTGTAAAATAGCATAATGTTACCTAAGCATAACTATAATTGACAAAATCTGTCCTAATATGATAATTTGTGTAAATATTTCAAAACAATTGGATCTTGCGCAATCACAGTTTAACTATTAAAATTAGCAACTACATTTTACATTGACTCAGTGGCATGAGCTATAGGAACGGGGTTTTTTTTGGTGCGGGGAAACCGGGTTCGATTCTCGATCTTTACACATCTTTTTTCCTTTTTCTTCTTATTTCAATTAGATTTTATAATTTTTTCAGTGACATATCACTCTTCCACTCTTCCAGACACAATTCTATTTTTTCATCTTGTTATATTTTTTAGTTATTTTTGCACTAGGGCATGAGCAGGGGCATGAGCTAATAGATTGCCACCGAAACTGCCATAGGCGCAGCGGAGCCGGGCAGCGGATCTGTAATTTGGATTTGACCTCTTTGGACCAAGAGTCACTCTCTCCTACATGACACGTGTTTTACGCAGAATTCAGGCTAGATTTTCAGGATACATGTACAAAGGTGTGTTCGGCTTCTTTGGACTAAGTGGCTTAAATATCTTACGTCCAGAATTGTAGATTTCAGAGAAAAAGTAAAGACCAAATTTGACCTCACTCAATGAAAAAAATCACTTTAGAAATCACATAAATACGCATTTTTGTTTAAACTAATTTCAATCATTTTTGATTTCAATATGTTTTGACAACATTTATACATCTAGATGCATAATTATTTTGAATTGAAATCTATTTGGATGAGTTTATGGGCCTCTTTAAATCAATGTCTCAAACTCATTAATATTCATGAGCATCATCAAACCAGCGCTCTGTGCCGATTTTCTATGCATAAAAAAAATAAATCAAGCTACTTTTCTCGGACCTGAGTTCGGGTTGTATTATCATAGACATAACTTTTGACATATGACAGGGTACGTACTAGACAGAGTACTAGTTTAGTGATTACGCCAAATTTCATCACCTTGTTATCCCTATCCTTTTAAAACTTATAATCGACTTCATTTATATATTTGTAGCACCATTGATAGCATCATTGAAATGGTTTGAGGAATTTTTGGGACAATTCACAATAACACAGTAATACTGCATAAGTAGAGATAGGTCTTATGTGTACAATAATGATCGATAATACTAATTTTGTATCCAGTATTTCTACGTATTATCCAAAGACAAATTTTACTTGTTTAGACCAAAGTTCAAGGTATTAAAGGAAATAAATAAATTGTGTGGGTGTGATGAGTTTATGTTTATCTGATTCATTATTCATTCATTAGTTTATTCACGAAAATATAATTCAAATACATTTATTCTTCTGTTAGTCCCTGGACAAAGGGGCCAATGGCAAATTATGCAATAATCTATACTAAAAAATAACAAGATGATTAAAAAGATTTACATAGCAATGATATATAATTTGGTTGAAGACGGTTTTTGCAAACTCTCAACATTGTCAAGGAAAATATTCATGGCTATAGGAAGGGAGTGATAATGTACTTTTTTCTTATCTATTGATCAAATGCCTTCAGATATGTGGGTATGCCGAGCTGGCCATTTATTAAAGATAAAGATTTTCTGTCTTCTTTCCTAAGGCGCATTGTAGGTAGGTACGACCCATTTGTGGCTAGACTGATAAAAACAAGTGCAATTGTCATTTGCTTCAATGCAACCTGATAATAATATCATAGCCTAGCTAATGGCTATATAAAAATATGTTTTTTGACAAATTTGAGGAGCAATCAAAAGAATAAAGCGTTTATTTTGATTCATCCATGCAATTCAGTTAATTGGCTTTATTTCCATAATTAAAATGTAAAAAAATTCCTTGATGATCAGAGTTAAAACTGCACACAAACCGTTATGATTTATTACCAGGCTTCCGGGAAATAAAATAATTAGTTGATTTTTGATCGATAAAAGTACAATCGATCGATATTCTAAAAATATGGGTCACTCATTCAGACATTTAAACGGACTATTCAGTATCGTAGTGGTTATGTAACTTCCCAAGTAACTGGTTCACGCACATCCCCTGAAAACGGTGTATGCTATACCTTTACGTGGTGATCATGTCGATCATGGTTCAAAACTAGAAAGCGTGAACCGGTTGTTAGGGTGATAATCGGATTACACGTAACACTTTGAGACTGAATTCGTAATACCTGGCAAACTTTCCATAAACGATCATATTTTGGTAATAATAATATTTTATAGTTTAGGTTTATTTTTATTCGTACAGTATTTTTTATCACCATCCAAAATTAATTATAGCTCCGTTTTCTTATCCCAAGTGTTTAAGGAATCGATATTTGTATCCCCAGCTTTAAAATGACATGTATAAAGTACGAAAGTTGAATATTTAATTGTTTTCATTTTATGTATGCAAGCGTATTGGAAACAACCGCAAACAGCTTGCAAGTATCTGTAAGTTCTTGATGTAACGGTCATTTTCATTCAGAATGTTATCATTTGTGTAAATATTTTACAATGGTGTAAACTGTTCATTCTGAATGAGCATTTTCATGTTATGCAGAATGTATTAAATTGAGACCTATATTTCACCCCAATTGCACATTTTCAATTGCTTACTGATGTGTAGTGTAATGCCACTAGATCTATTCATGGTAAGCTAATCTCTTCATTTAATAATGGTTATGTTTTACCCAACGGTGAAAAATTGTACATAGAAAATGTTCATTCGGCATATCAATTTACACCATTCACGAGAAAAATTCTGAATGAAAATGTCTACAAAGAACAATAATGACGAACTCATTCTAGCCCTTAAAATTTCCTGTCTTGGTGAAATTGCAAACCATGAGTAATAACCACAAAATCAGTCTGTCACATGGGACCTGCAGGAGGGAGGGGGGGTAAAAGTCATTGTAGGGGGCAAATTTCAAAATTGGTCAAATCTTGTTCAAACCCATTCTAATATGTTCCTCTCATCATAACGAACCAGAAAAAGTATACTTTGACCCATCTCTGATGAATACTTCAAGAGTTATATTATCCGAAAACATAAAATGTCAAACCAAGGGTCATGACATGGGTCAATGGGAATCAAAAATTTCAAAAGTGTCCGAATTTGTTCAAAATGGTCTCAAATTGTTCGTCTTGAAAAACCGTTTATACAAAGTAATATTTACCAATGTCTACGATTAACCGTTTCTATGGTTACAGGTCAATATAAAGTTTTTGTTATGTGCACCAATTGGAAATACGACGTTTTTCTTGATACCATAGAAACGATTGATCAAAGACGTTTGAAAATATTACTTTATCATGTTTATGTAGACACTTTTGCAACACGCACAATATGAGACAATTTTGAACAAAATCAGACACTTTTTTCAATTTTTTACTTCCATTGACCCAACATCCTGTAATCACCTTTCATGTTTTCGGTTATATCTCAAAATCCCTTCATCAGATATGGGTCAAAGTATACTTTTCCTGATTGCTTATGACGAGAAAAACATGTTAGAATGGTTTAAAACAAAATGTGACCAATTTAGAAATTTGCCGCCTACAATGACTTTTACCCCCCTCCTGCAGGGTCCCATGCAAAAGAATGATTGTTACCCATGGTCCATAGAACCCAAATAGATAGGACACATTAAAATAATTTGTCGTTGCAGTTTTACCCCTAAAATGGGGTTTTGCTCCATAAGTATGTGTTTGTTCTTTGTAATTCACTGTCATTTCAACTGAGTTTCAGATAGTAATATTTTCCTTAATTTCGAACATTATTTTAATAATAACCCTTCAAAATAAAAATGCTGAATACATTACTAGTAAATATTTCTAAAATGACTCAAATAAGAACGCCACAATACTCATTCAATGCCAATGTTTAATAATTGTTGGAAAAATGGAGATTACAATAATACTTTCAATGATAGAATGTATATACGTGTATAACAATGTCAAGTAAAGATAAAATTCATGTCATAACAAATAATTTAATTTTCACCTTAAAGAAACTGAAGATTCAATATATTCATAAGTATAGATATGAAAAATAGAGTAATGTGACTGTAATGTGATGTTAATAAAATTAAGATTGCCCGCCAAGACGTAGATTGTGAGAGAATAAAGAGAGTTTATACTGCATGAGATAATTAAATTTTGAACATAATTACAGTCCTCGATTTATAGATTGCATTTCAGAGAATGGAGATCTCTCGGTCATTTCCGAAACAGTTTTGCATGTGACTTGTTTTGATGAGTAAAGACATTTATACAATAAAATTATCATCAGAACTGTTCTTGCTATGTCCCTCTTTGTGAGACCCAAACTTCCGAGAACATAGATAAGGGTTAAAAATAATGAAATGTTTGTAAAACATACAATTTGAGATAACACACATCAAGGTATACGAGTATATTTTGTAGTTCCTTTTAAAACTTTATTCCTCATGGAATATAATACTAACAAAATTTCTAAAGAAACGTTAATTAAAAAATAACAAAATTAAACTCCTCACCACGATCTATTCCTACTCCCACGCTCACAGAGCTGCGTCCTTTCTTTTTCTTAAGGGAGGCTCGGAGTCGTGTAATTTCTTTGAAAAAAATAAAACTGTTTTCGTCACGACAATTTAAAAGATCTGATAACGTACAATGTATTAAATATGTTGATTGATTGATTGATTGAATTGATTGATTGATTGATTGAATTTATGTTTGGAAAAGAAAATACACAAACAATCTATTTATAACATAATATTTTTGACTGAAATCTCGTTTTGTGGAAAAATCCCCTACCACCTCCCACTCACAACCCAAATCCTCCCCATACATACCAAAAATCATTAATTAATTTCATGGTAGAATGTTTTTGAAAATGTCACCAGTGGTTTATTTTGAAAACGGGACTGCGATTTGATACCT
This sequence comes from Ophiothrix spiculata, assembly GCA_000969725.1. NCBI lineage: Eukaryota > Metazoa > Echinodermata > Ophiuroidea > Amphilepidida > Ophiotrichidae > Ophiothrix > Ophiothrix spiculata. The sequence goes on along the minus strand of JXSR01S001058.1, from coordinate 16,770 downwards.
TAATGAATGATTTGGACGACTATCAAGGAATTTAAGACAAAAGAAATTAATAGTTATGCTTTCTAATTAGTACAGGCCCTGTCCATATCAAATCTGGCAGGCTTCATTTTCTAAACAGAATATTTACAGTGTTTATCTTATGATAGGAATACAGAATGGTTGGCAATTGATATTTTATCGATACATTATAACCAATGATTATTAGTTATGTTCCCAACATTTTGGATAGTGGAAATTGAAGCAGCCTGGTGATCGCCCGGATAACCGTTCTATAGTTTTTGATAATCACTTTTATCAATGTTTGAATCACAAAAGAAACATTTAGTTGTACCAACGGAATGTTACGAGAAGAGCTTTTCCATTAAAGTGAGTTTGTTCATAATCTTTATGTTAATAAAGTACCATATATAATACTGCATCTTATTTTCCTGTGTTGAATTGAACAAAAATCAACACGCTCTTCTGTAAATTAATAATGTTAATTGCACTTTAAATAATTCCATATACCGCAAACGTAGTCAATTGTACACTTGTCCTTAGTGCAATAAAGATTCATTTTATAAGTGAAATGCTGTCATTTATAAACATTTGCTGATTAAACTCAGGCGCCTTCTGTTACACAAGTTACACATTGAATATGATGCACTTGTCAATGAGAATATAGTGAGTGAAACGCGAATTTTCAACCACAAGTTCAGAAAAAAAAGCTATTGAATGCTTGAATTCACATAAATTTGGACACATGTGCAGGGCGATAAGTGTCGAGTTTTGATATGATGAGTCACAATATTAAAAGTTGAATGAAAATGATAATTGAACATTTATTATTTAATATTGGAACTTATTGGACTTATTTATTTATTTATTTCATAATATTTAAGCAGGACGAGGTTATACATAAAATCCTTCGAGGTTATACATAAAATGCCACGTGTTCCAAATAAATCATGCTTTTCCTGTAAACTTGTCCGAGATTCAACCTTCGTTTAGCCTACAATAAAGTACTAGTAAGTAAACAGAAACATTTTTTTAATGAATTTTTCAATCATTTTTTTCTTCAAATAGCGTAAATGTGTAGCTCGTATTGATATATAAAACAAATTATACCACCTATGTCATGGTGTCTTTGTAACCATTGTAGGTCTGAAAACGTCTAGTGCCGACATTAGGTCCAAGGATACCGTGACATGCTTTCATGATGTAAATTATGTCGTTTAAATTGACAAGGAAATACTCATAAATATTTTTTACACAGAATGATTGACAATTTGTAAATCTATTTAGTTCAAATTTTCTTCAAATGTGACTCGTCATATCGATAGGTACCTTAAAGTCGGCATAGTAAATTATGAAATACGGGCCATTGAAGCTGAGCATTGTCAAAAATTACGTACAATGTCGAATCTGTAATTTTACCAGAAATGTTACCTTTGAAGTGTATTCTTTGATATTAATCAGGTTCCAGCATCGAAAACATAAGACAAATGTGTTACAAAACAAGATAAAAATCCTTTCTCTATTCAATTTATACCACTACAGAAACTTTGAACTCAATTTTCTCAGAACTATAGTTTTCAGAATCAGCCTAATGCCTGTTACCAATTTGGATGTAACTTTGCAATCGAACATCCAATAACCAAATGCAAGGTGTCATTTTAAAGCTTAAAATATAATCTTTTAGATTA
>JXSR01S001057.1:33533-48349 GCA_000969725.1 Ophiothrix spiculata | reverse complement strand
GGAGACTGCAATTCTTCCATAGACATTTTGGAATCCCCAGCAAATATGATTTTATATAAATTCTTGTCAGTTGATTGTTTGCCATACATGTGCATACAGACTTATATTCTCGCAACGCCCGTATTCCAAACTATAGACTCAACAAACTATAGACTCAATGATTAATATCTGCAAGATTTATATGAAGTTCTCAGTATCTATTTCCTCTTGTTCGAACTGTTAAAACCTATGTTTATTCCTCAAGACTTCAACAACAGACACGGTTTGACAACGATATAACAAATACCTCGAGCGGTACGAAATTGGAATGGTATTCTTATTTGTCCAATTATTTAATGTCAAAACTTAGAAAGCTTAAACGGCAATATAACTCCACATATTTCTTGTAACTCTGGACACTTGGTCCTGAGTTACAATTATTGGAACTATGTTTGATGCAGAGTATAATTTACACCAAAACAATTTTGAAATATCTATTTTTTTCTTCCATAACTCAAGCCATTTTGTGAATTTTTGTATTTTACTTTAATACCATGAAAGACAAAGACTGTAATTTACTTTAATATATGGGAGATAAAGGCAATGCTAAAAATATCAGAAGCTGGGGAGACTGCAATTCTTCCATAGACATTTTGGAATCCCCAGCAAATATGATTTTATATAAATTCTTGTCAGTTGATTGTTTGCCATACATGTGCATGTAGGATAATTTTTGTGCAAGTAACTTTTTGAAACTACATGCACAGGTGCAAGTAACCTTTTTTCCTAAATTCGAGCACTGGTCAGGTCTGCATTTTCACAGATGCATCCATCAATGTTATCCTGAAATAGTGCAGTATGGTTAAAAATTAAAACTATAAAAAAGTGAATTTTGAATATTTTGTACATTGGGGATTTCCAGTCGTTACCTTCTTGTTGAACTTGGTTGTAGGCTGGTAGGAGATGTGCTGGATTGATCTTTAATAAGATCCGAAATGTTCTTCGGTCTTCCAATATACTATGCTTAATTATTTAACTCTTTATAATTTACCCTTGAAATATATTTACCTTTAAATGTCTAGAGTACTGAATATTCCATATTCTTCATAATAAAAGCTCAAAACTCTTAGTCCTATGGTTTTATTTGTTCTATAACTTTACAATCATTATTTGAATATCGAAGACAGACTTATATTCTCGCAACGCCCGTATTCCAAACTATAGACTCAACAAACTATAGACCCAATGATTAATATCTGCAAGATTTATATGAAGTTCTCAGTATCTATTTCCTCATGTTCGAACTGTTAAAACTATGTTTATTCCTCAAGACTTCAACAACAGACACGGTTTGACAACGATATAACAAATACCTCGAGCGGTACGAAATCGGAATGGTATTCTTATTTGTCCAATTATTCTACAAATTCTTTATCATTTATATAATTCTTATTTTACAAAGCTATATACTTACTTTTATTTATAGGATTTGGAGAGTGGGACCTTGATTTACATGAATTGGGCTTTGGGACCTGTATATGTAGGGTTTTTGATTGGAGTGTCTTATTCATGTTTTAGAAATTAAAGGATCAACCTTTGTTAGGGCATAAATCATTGTCCAAAGAGTTAGTCATTCAATTGGAATTATGTGAACAGAGAGCTAGCAAAGTGATGCACTGAGTGTGTTGTTTTGGCAAGAGCTTGAACCAGTAGCGTGAGTTCATTAGTTGAAAGATATAAATCTTTCTAGGTAGCGTTGGCCTGAGTAGTAGGCTGTGGTGGTAAGTGTGGTTCAAAGCTTTTTTTCCAGATGTAAGTTCTCAGTTGTAGGCCTTAAAGACCAAAAGCCATTGTTGTAAAATAAATTACAGTTGGCTTATGTTTGAGAGTTTCGGTGCAGTGGCTGAGTTTTCACTCAACAAGTTTGGTTAAAAGTTGCTATGAAGCTCTGTTTGTTTAGTTGGGCAGTTTATGTTTGGAGTTTTACCTCCGTTGTCTGCCGAAGCCGGAATGAATGACATGTCCCTTTTTGCGCCGCTATTTATATAATTCATAAGCCGCGCCCTCTTTTGATCAGCCAATCATGGATCGCGTACTTTTACAGCGTGATCCAATCAGCGAACGCGTGTATCGAAAGCTGGGCCAAAGATCGCATTGACAAATTCACGGTTAGAGCATGTTTCTGAATGGTCATTTGGCGATCACAGACCTCCGGTAGTTTGTTTGACGGCTCAAATATTTAGCACTAAAAGTCATTTGTTTATGTCCTCAAATGTGAATATAAAAAGATAATTTACTTCCAAAAATAAAGCATGTTTTTACGAGAATTTATGCCGAATTCTGAGTGACAAAATGCAACATTTTAGCGATCTTTTATAAACTGTAAACAAGGTGTTCCTTCGCAAAAAGGAAACACCGCTCAGTGCAATGTTTACATGGAAATGGCAATTGACAAAAGCCGCGGACTTTGCCTGTTTTACTGGCGAAAATTATTCGTAACTTGGACAGGTTAGACATTCAAAAATGCAGGAATATACAACGCATTTACTATCCACAAGGGTCACTTAAAAGGGACTGCTGTAAGTCCGAAATTTGACACTGCTTTGGTGGTAGCAGAATTCAGCACCTTTTGCGCTTAAGCTTAACATGACTATTTATATAATTCATAAGACCTCTTTTGATCAGCCAATCATGGATCGCGTACTTTTACAGCGTGATCCAATCAGCAAACGCCGCGTGTATCGAAAGCTGGGCCAAAGATCGCATTGACAAATTCACGGTTAGAGCACGTTTCTGATTGGTCATTTGGCGATCACAGACCTCCGGTAGTTTGTTTGAAGGCTCAAATATTTAGCACTAAAAGTCATTTGTTTATGTCCTCAAATGTGAATATAAAAAGATAATTTACTTCCAAAAATAAAGCATGTTTTTACGAGAATTTATACAGTGGTATTGGTACCACTGCCAGAAGCAAGCTCTGCAATCAAACCTATCGCATAAGTGCACATACCCAATACGGTATCCCAAAAAATGATCATATTTATCAAATACGAACTGCAACACTCCACAAACATGACAAAGGATATTTATACTAAATTTACCTATTATAAATACTTCCAGAAGTTGTTAGTCACACAAAAGTGGTGTTTGAAGATATGTTTACAAATGATAACCGATGTAAACAAACCAAACATACCCTTTGATTTCTCTGATCCGAACAGTGTTATTGTCATAAATTTAATTCAAAAAGGTTCCTTTCATGAATATGGATAAAGCAATTTCTGGTTTTTCAAGTACAATAAGTATTTTTCATTTTATGCACAAATTACCGTTATGTGATAGGCTGTAATATACAGCTTGCCTCAAATTTGCGCGAATCTTTACGTGAATGGATTCGCAGATTCGCGTCCAATTTCTAACCCTGCTTGACTACCATTGCCTATGGCTTAAGCAATTAACTAAGGTGTGCTTGCAATAGCACATTTCCCACTTTTTAATGATGTGAGTTGTTCAAAATGAGACTTCAAACATTGGTAAAATTAACCATTGATTCAATGGAGCCCAGTCACTCCATGTATATCATATGGATTGACAAGTCAATCTACTTCAGACCTACTGTATAATTATATATCTCAACTCAACTAAAGGTTGTTTTTCATTTCAAATCGGGCCGTGTTCGTTGTTTCCCTTAGGTCTGCAGTGTCCATAGATTTAAAGCGGAGATACCAGACATGTCCGCCATTTTTATCCGGCATGGAGACAAAATTGGGGGTATTCGGGTTTGACCGACAGCTTGCCGATGAGGCATAGCACCGTGTCATAATGCGCGAATATTGAAACACGCACACACGCTTTGCGTGCAGGTTGGCGTATCATTCGCGTAAATTATTATTTGCGCAGGTTGTCTCCACGCGTAACCAAGTCTCAGCTCTCGGAGTTGATTTTGCCGGGAACCGAGTGGACCCGAATACCCCCAATTTGAGCTCCATGGCTGACGACGCCATTACACGGGCTGGTATACAAAGCCTGGTATCTCCCCTTTAAATCTATGGCAGTGTCTCAGACTAGTCACACTTCTGATTTTGGTTCTGGTTGCGTTTACTGTTCAATGCCAAATGCTGGAGCCAAACGAGCAATTGGCGCTTTGTACTTTGATGTTACTTTTTATAAATGTGGTTGGTTGCTGAGATCTTAAATTGTTCTTTGTCTGTTATTTGAGTTACATGTCTTGGTAAAGAGTTCCAGTCAGCCAAAGTCCATGGAAGCTGAATAAATGAATATTTAAAACGGTTCTTGTTTGTGCCGATTTGAATGAATTTGTTGTTTCTTGATAAACGTTGGACCGGGAGCAAGATGTTGTTTAGGAGAATGGCAAGGTGACCAGCTAAAGCTTGATGGAATATAGTCATTCTCGTTGCCTTCCTATCTTTAAGAAGCTCCCAACCCAGTTTTTATCCCCCTGGCTTGAAAAGTAGACGGGGGGATTATGGCATAGTAGTAGATGTCCGTGTCTGCATCGTCATGAAAATGGTTGACATTTGGCTCTAACTTTGATGCATACTTCGATGGATTTCGAACAAACTTGGGTCATGGGTGCAGCATGGGAACCTGCATTTGTGGGTCAGGTCAAAGGTCACATACTAAGGTCAAACGTCATATGAGGTCAAGTTGCAAAATAGGCTGAAATTGTCAATTTGGCTTTATTTGAAAAGTTTCAGTCCGATTGGAGCCATTATTATGCTTTAAAGGATCTAAGGGTGGAAAAATGAGAATATTGAACATATAATAATAAAATTGGATGATTTTCATCCCATGTTTATTGGTCTCACTATGAGTTTTAAAATATTGGGCTCGACTGCGTCTCATCCAATATTTTTACAACTCATAGCTTGACCAGTAAATATGGGCTCAATCTATCCAATTTTATAACAAAATTGGTTTATGGATTATAATATAAGAACCCTCATATGTTAATGTGGTGAAAGGTCACATACCAAGGTCAAAGGTCATTGTAAAATAGGCTGAAAATGTCAAAAGTCCAAATGGAACCAAATTTGGGTTTTGGATATAATATAAGAACATATGTTGATGAGGTCAAAGGTCACATAACAAAGGTCAAAGGTTATTTGTAAACAATGCATTATTTCTCCCTAAACATTTAAATTTTTTGGATCGTGTCGGTCAGGGGGATTGTGTGGTTCCAAGAACCAGTATTTTTGTTTCATTTCGGTGACATTGCTGTTTCAAATAGCAACAAAAGCAAATAGAATGTTGGAGTTCATACGTAGAAACATATATATTTCTGTTCTCAAAATATAAAATTCTTGGCTTATAAAGCCCTGTTACGGCCAAGCATAGAATAATGCGGGTCCGTCTGGGATCCATTTATTCCTGAAAATTTGAGATCAGCTAGAATAATATCTTCATAAATGTCCACCAGACAAAAATTTCCCGCACATAAGACAAAAAAAAAATTGTTGTGTTGCCCTCAGCGACCGACCCTATTCAAAAAATTTTTTTTTTAAAAATAGGTCGGTAAAGCACCCAATTTTGCTCAGATTGGGTGTTTTTGAGAAAATATTTTGAAATAGTGTAAAATGCACCCAAATTTCATAATTTAGGTGCTTTTTAAAAACATCTAATTAGAAATATATATATTTTCTGATTGACCGACTCATTTTTTCAGAAATTCCACTTGAGTGCAACACAACATTTTTTTTCTTGACATATGACCCCCACACTGAAGGCCTAAATTACTTTATTTTGTAGTCATTTTCATTCAGAATTTTTCTCATGGTGTTACATTTTCACCACTATGTTCAATTTTCATTTGGAATGAAAATTGCCATTTTAATTTTTTCTCATGGTGTAAAATTTTTGCCATACCTAAGTACTGTAAAATGTTTTACCATTTACTGAAATGTTCATGATGGAGAAATATTTTTTGCATCACAGCACATTTTGGTGATTACTCATCTGTAGTATTTTGATAATTTATAGTACATTAGTTTCTTTTGTAATTGTTGTTTACCATTATTACCTTGGTATTTTCATTATTTATAATCTGAAATCTGACCTTGACAGGTACTGTGGATTTTATTCTGTTAAAAAGATTTGCTGGCTACTTCATTTTTCTCCATTGAGAAAAATTTTCCTAATCAAGGTTGGCAATTTCCCGGGAATACTTCCCGCCTAGGTGGGAAATACTGGGAAATACCGGGAAATGCTGTGAAATACCTGGTCGATACATGGGAAATACCATTCGCTAAATGTGACCCGTCATATCGAAAGGTACCTTAAGGTCGGCATAGTAAATTACGAGATATGGGCCATTGAAGCTGAGCATAGTCAAAAATCACGATGTCATCAGAAACGTTACTTTTGAAGTGTATTCTATCATATTAATCAGGTTCCAACATCAAAAACATAAGAAAAATGTGTTAAAATCCAAGATAAAAATCCTCTCTCCATTAAAGTTTTACTTAGTACAAAAACTTTAAACTTAATTTTCTCAGAACAATAGTTTTCTGAATCAGCCCGATGCCTTTTGCCAATTTGGATATAACTTTGGAACCGAACATCCAATAACCAAAAGTAAGGTGTCATTTTAAAGCTTAAAATCTTTGCTGTCAGAATTGACCAAAAAATCCATTTCGATTTTGGGACCCTTTGGGTACCTTTCGATATGACGGGTCACAAATATGCATTTTCAAGATCCCATGGGGGTTAACGTAATTTAAGTATGTTTTTCTCATTAGAATGTTATGTGAACAATTTTAAATTGGTTAACTTGAATAATTAAATTATTTATGACAAAAACATGCAATAAGGCATGTTTTATTCCTTGGTTTTATATTCAATTAATCTAATGACACATGATGCTGCCGAGGTGCTGAGATGTTGAAGGGTCAGATTATTTGATTCGACAGATTGGATTTGCGTATGGATCAACTAAAAACAAACACACAAAAAAAACCATCACATGGATGATTTAAATTTAGCAATTATAGTGTTGTAAGTTCAAAAATGACTGTTGAAATATAAATATTTTTCAAGTGAACATTCCTTAGGAGTGTTAGAGTCATCCAAAAGCATACTGAATTTAAACAAGTTTCTTATTAAACACAAATCATATATTTCTTACAATGAAACTTTTTTGTCACTTAATCTTAAAAACTTAAGGGTTTACAAGTCATTAAGTATATTTTACAGGCATAAATAGTCATCTACTGTATATTCAACTGAAAACACCACTTACCCCTTCCCACCCTAGGGGAATTATTTTTGTGTCTTATATGTGCTTGTCTGTAGTATTTAATTAATATTTTCAAAGCATAAAAGCTTTTAAATCGCTTCTTTTTCAAGTATTTCCCACTTTGGCCAAAATTTGCTTGGTGTGGTATTTACCGGGGCGGGAAATACCGGCCAACCTTGTATAATTTGGAATTTTGGCCACTGTCTTGATTTTTTATCATTCTAATTGCAGTTTTAGCGGATTATTCTGATCGATAATATCGTCTGGGAACTCGTGGTCAATATGCATTCAGCTGTATGGATTTTACAATTGGTAAAAATGACGAACCATATCTGGCACTTGACGCTATTGAATGATAGCTGATTCCAGCAGCTGCTGCACAGTTGTATAAACTGTTCTCATCCAAGAAATACTTTAAAAAAAAATTTGCATTAAGGATGGTATGGCACACATCTAATTGATGTTTTGTGATTCCATACCATCCTATTAATACGTGTCGTCTTTGTTTATTTTTTGTTATTTTTGTGTATTTTTTTGATTGCGGCTCCAGAGGCCAACCCCTCCAACTATTTTTGGACATCTGATTTGATTTTAGTTTATCTACATGTAAATCTTGTTATCCATCAACCATTTAATCCAGATGCTTCCATCCTGCAGAAAGTTAATGGCATGTCCATGGGTCCTTGAAGCTGCTCTGTGATATCCCAACATGTAGTGCTGATATCTGACAAAAACTTTCATTACAAATTTTCTCTTGTTCATTTTCAGAACACAACTATCATATAAAAATGGCTTATGAGCTGAGATCCCGTTCCAAATCAACCAGCGACAAAGCTTCAAAGTTACCAACAGAAAACCAAGCAAAGACACCAGACGATGCCGTCAACAGCTCATCTGATAACCTTGTGCCAGGAGTGTTTCAACTGCGACACTTGTTAGCTGTCATTGTCATGTTCAGATGGTTGAATTCCTTTCTAGTGCAGACGTTTTATGTCCCGGATGAGTACTGGCAATGTCTAGAAGTTTCTCACAAGATGGTGTATGGATATCCTTTTGTAATTTTGAAGGTCATTTAAGAGTAGGGTAAAATTAAATTTCTCTTCAAATATGTGATTAAACAGATCATTTATTTTCAATAATACAGTAGTGCTATCCAAATTTTAAAAAAAGTTCAATTTTGGTATTTACCACCTACCTTGTTGAAAAAAGACACAAATTGTCTACAATTTTTGCTGAGTATTTTCACTATCTATGGATGTTTAGACCTTTCATGAATTTCTGAATTCCAAGTGCGTGCAGTAAGAGTGTAGTCAAAGATGTCCCTATGTTACATTTTGGCCAAAATGAGTTTTGACGGTTTGGACATTTTTAAGAAACAAATTGGGTGATTGACTCAACTGGAAGTGGTTTTCATGCTTGATTGAATTTTGGTTCAAATTTTAAAAATACTCAAAATATATCAAATTACATATAAAATTAATCGTCTTGTCGCAAGGATGTCAAATATATTTAGTTTTACCTATGTAGCACGAATGGTTCAGGAGGTATAGGCCAAAAATTAATCAGAGGTCACGTGGGGTCAAATTTTCAAGATTGTCCTATTTAAGTGAATGACATGTCAAATTATTTGTCATGAGCTGTACATTCCAAAAATGTATACCAGACTTGTAGTCGAGTCTCGAGTCAAGTTGAGTCACTACAGACTAGAGTTTCAAGTCAAGTCGAGTCACTGGATACTGGAGTCTTAAGTCGAGTCGAGTCAACGACATCTCGAGTCTCAAGTCAAGTTGAGTCTTCAGGGAAGGAGATCGAGTCGAGTTGAGCTAAGTCCTCAAAATGTGATTTCAAATCATATGGGGTCATGATACGTGTATTTAACACATAATAATGCTTTAAAAGATAAGAATCAACCCAGACCAACGCGTTTAATATATCTCTACAAACTCTTGTAATACATATCTATTACATGTACAAGGTATGGCTACAAATACTATAATATACTGACATGGTTTTTGTTAATTTGTTTGTTTATGCAATATTTTCAATATCACTGATTACTTATTTTTCTGCCAAAAGATTGCATTTCAAAAATATTTACATTGTAGCTGGATAGCAACTTGTCACTCATTCTTGACCGATGGGGACGTAAAATTATACCATCATGGCTGAACACACGCTCAACCGGGGCACTTGATGCTGTGACATTGAGCGTTTGTTCAACCAGCTGTATTAACTTTGTTAGTTTGGATTTGTGTCTTTGCCAAAACACCAAGTATGGCAGTTCACTCTCTTCTGTTAGCTCCAAATATGGTGTAAGCTGAGACGATAGTCTTTGTAGACTGTCACTTGGGTGCCTTATCCTGTAGGAGTCATAAAGGCGCATGAATTTGGATTGTGGCTCCATTTCTTCTTCATCATTTTCTGTAGATTCAGATGGCTTCATTTGTACAGAATCAACTTCAGTCAACACAAGTTCTGCAAAAAGAATTTACATCATGTTATTATAAGACGTCATTGTCATTTATACCTGGCTTGGATATTTTTGATTGAAAGATCATATTTTACGCTGACATTGTTGTACATAGGACTACAAATTTTGATCTTGCATCTCAGGGTGTCAATGATGTTTGCAGTAGGTCCATCATTGGAATAGCATGGAGATGGATTTACATTAACAAGCCATTTGGTTCCAAATATTGGATCTAGTGTGGCTGCCAGAATATACGTAGTTGTCTCTCCAAATGGATGGTCATTTCCAAGTTCATGATTGGATACATTAGGCCTACATTTAGGCCCACTTTCTGCATCATCCATCAACAGGTTGATAAAGACTCCTTTGAATCGTCGTTTTAGAGCCTCCTGTTATGATTGAATGTAAAAAAAATCATTTCAAAATATTAAGGCCTAGGAAAAAAATGAACTTAGGTTTTCAAGAGATTTTTTGCTTTTAACATTTTCAAAGTACCGTTCAATATGTATGGAGTATAGAAAAAATTATCTTGAAAATATATACCTTTATCATCGTCTTGCAAAACTTGGCTTTCTTTGCCATAATCTCCATACTCTTGTTTGTTGCAAGGATACTAGGGATAACATGACTGATTGTTGCTATCTTTTCACCTTGGGTCAGGTCGGTTGTCTCCATGAAGGATGAAGCACATCCACTATACTCTATAAACCTTGAAGTATGCATCAAGCAATCAGACTCTGTTACAAGATCCATAGCATATCACTTGTATTTTACAACATTGGGAACTGGTGGTTTTGTATTGTGTAAGAGACTGGTGATGATTGATTAGGATTGATTTAGACCAAATCACTGCATATTAATACATTTGGTACATAAATCTTTCATGATTTTGGTATTACTTTTGGTTAAATTTGTTGCTATCAAATGGACAAATCTTGATTATATGTTCGTTTGAATAATCAACATGATTGGGTACGTTGTTATGATTTGAAAAGTACGGACTAATTGATTTCCACGTATGGTCATATTGGTTTATATGTGTTAATTGGCAGCTTGTTGCATACTTTAGATTTATAGAGTATAGTTCATTGAGTTGAGCCCATTCTCTTGAAAAAAATACCAGTTCACTACAACCTTGTTCTTTCACAAGATCTGTATACATTGTATACATTCAGTGAATCAAAGTACATGTATTTACTTTTGGTATTACGGCACATTTTGAATTTTAAACCTCATTTTTAGAGCAAAAAGTTCCTATATGTAATTAATTGATTTTCAATTACAGAAAATGTGAATAGGACTAACGGAAGTTTCTCTTTTTCTGTGAGAGTTGAAATGAAAATATTAGGAGTCAAATTGCATATTTCCCTTAACAATTTCGTCACCTATGGCTACATGACCTGGGAATGGAGGAAAGCAATCCGAGGCTACACATACCCAGCGATGTTTGCTGCTATACATAAGCTACTCTCATTGGCCAAACTTGACTTTGGGCCTGTTCTGGTAAGTATTGTAAATAAGCTACTCTCATTGGCCAAACTTGACTTTGGGCCTGTTCTGGTAAGTATTGTAAATAAGCTGCTCTCATTGGCCAAACTTGACTTTGGGCCTGTTTTGGTAAGTATTGTAAATAAGCTACTCTCATTGGCCAAACTTGACTTTGGGCCTGTTTTGGTAAGTATTGTAAATAAGCTTCTCTCATTGGCCAAACTTGACTTTGGGCCTGTTTTGGTAAGTATTGTAAATAAGCTACTCTCATTGGCCAATCTTGACTTTGGGTCTGTTTTGGTAAGTATTGTAAATAAGCTGCTCTCATTGACCAAACTTGACTTTGGGCCTGTTTTGGTAAGTATTGTAAATAAGCTGCTCTCATTGGCCAAACTTGACTTTGGGCCTGTTCTGGTAAGTATTGTACATAAGCTACTCTCATTAGCCAAACTTGACTTTGGGCCTGTTTTGGTAAGTATTGTACATAGGCTGCTCTCATTGGCCAAACATGACTTTGGGCCTGTTTTGGTAAGTATTGTACATAAGCTTCTCTCATTGGCCAAACTTGACTTTGGGCCTGTTTTGGTAAGTATTGTACATAAGCTTCTGTCATTGGCCAAACTTGACTTTGGGCCTGTTTTGGTAAGTATTGTAAATAAGCTACTCTCATTGGCCAATCTTGACTTTGGGTCTGTTTTGGTAAGTATTGTAAATAAGCTGCTCTCATTGACCAATCTTGACTTTGGGCCTGTTTTGGTAAGTATTGTAAATAGGCTGCTCTCATTGGCCAAACTTGACTTTGGGCCTGTTTTGGTAAGTATTGTAAATAAGCTACTCTCATTGGCCAAACTTGACTTTGGGCCTGTTTTGGTAAGTATTGTAAATAAGCTACGCTCATTGGCCAAACTTGACTTTGGGCCTGTTTTGGTAAGTATTGTAAATAGGCTACTCTCATTGGCCAAACTTGACTTTGGGCCTGTTTTGGTACAAGTATTGTAAATAAGCTGCTCTCATTGGCCAAACTTGACTTTGGGCCTGTTTTGGTAAGTATTGTAAATAAGCTGCTCTTATTGGCCAAACTTGACTTTGGGCCTGTTTTGGTAAGTATTGTAAATAAGCTGCTCTCATTGGCCAAACTTGACTTTGGGCCTGTTCTGGTAAGTATTGTACATAAGCTACTCTCATTGGCCAAACTTGACTTTGGGCCTGTTTTGGTAAGTATTGTAAATAAGCTTCTCTCATTGGCCAAACTTGACTATGGGCCTGTTCTGGTAAGTGTTGTAAATAAGCTACTCTCATTGGCCAATCTTGCCTTTTGGTATGTTTTGGTAAGCATGTTTCAATTAAAGGTGTAGGTTCCGATCACATTCTCATCTCCTGGGGCTCAACTAGAAGTAGAACATTTTTTGATGTCAAATTAAAGCCCGTAATTTTTTTAAAATTATAAATCCAAAATTTCACCAAATTCTTTACAGTTTGAGAGATATGGCATAAAACGTAAAATTGTTTGGTATACCTTATACTGTGGAATTAAATTCGGGATCCCGAAATTTAATTTAACAAATGGGCATAACAGAAAATGTAAGCATATTTAAACCAAATTATTTTGAGGGAATTAATATCTATCCAAAATGAACCCAATAAGCTAAAATAGAATTTTAAAGCTTCATTTTTAACACTTTATAGTATTGTTTTAGCTACAGAGGGAGAAAACAGGTTACATGTAGGTTAGGATATTCCACTTGCATAGATTAACCTCTGTTGCGAGTTGTCTGATTATGACCGGTGAACAAAGGATAATTGATCAGGTGGCAAGATGGCCAGGGTCCTTCTCCATAGCTTATTGACACTATCATGTTCAATAGTTTCCAGGCACTTGGACTGAACTGATAGGATTTGCAGCTTTACAAGCTAGACCAAACAACCTATGTTAAAAAATCTCATTTTCTATAAATGTAAACCTTTTTCAACATGATTTGATCAAAGATAGATGAATACACTTTTCAAATTGTAACATTACAATGACTGTCATAGAAAATCATGCTATGCATAGATTCATAGACAGTGTATATACTGAAGATAACACTTGTCAACATTGATAACCTAGTATTCAATTAAGTTTTATAGAAAATGTTTACTCTGTATCAAAATTAGATATTTGAAAATCATTGTCTGTTAATATATATTAATAAAAGTGGAAAAAGTAGAATTTTAAAAAGCATTGTTTACTTTGCATTTGTGTGTAATAATTGTGTATTTGACAAAATTTCAATATTTTATCTGCAGATAATTGACACTTGGCTTGGCATGCTCGAAAATATCAGTCAAGTATTGTGAACGTTTTGTTAAAAGCATTTAGAAAACTAATTTGTTTTGCATGTTGATCTTGGGTTTGAGGTTACTTTCTAAAAGTATGTATTTATGCCATATATCAGGAAAGAAGTTCAGTTTTGATTGTAAAACATTCCTGATAATAATGATGGGCTATACAGGGTGAAAAAAATGGTGATGTTTCAGATTAATGGGGGTAAAAGTTAATTTAAAATCCCAAACATCACCATTTTATAGCCCACCACTACTGATAAATAAAAAAGTATATAAATATAAATTTTGCATTGGTTTTGGCAGTTTAGAGGGCCTGTTTCACCCATTTCATGAGACTTGAGATTTTATGAACTTTCAGTAAATTATCCAACTGACTGGGGGCCCCTTTTAATTTTCTTTTCCCCCTACTGCGTCTTCCTAGGTGGGGTAGGGTAAACCGTCAAAGTCCATGGGTATGGGGTGGTAAACCACCGCCACAACCACCCCATCCCCATAGAAAAGTCACAATTTTGAAAAATATCTGCATAGAACCTTAATCTTACAGTTCATGTCAGAACTACCATTTCCTTTATTCACTAGCAAAAAACCCGATGAAAATTTGATATTTAGTTACAGCAAAATTTTGAATTTTGTCAATTTTAGCTGAAAATCAGATTTCAGCAAAATTTTTCAACCTCAAGTACTTTATGATGTAACGCCTTGGCCGATTTTCATAATTTTGGTATCAATGTGAAGGGAGCGTGCGCACCCTGGGGTCTGAGCAGCAAAAAAATAGGTGACACATGGGCTGTATGAATTCAAGAGAAAAGATTGTACATGTTCAACACAGGTGAATAATTTTCAATAATTGATGAATATTCAAAAGGTTTGAAACTTAAATGTTCTGAAACCAGCAGGTGATTAAAAAATGGAGAAAGAAAAAATATTTTTACACCATATATTTTCTGTATTTTTAAAAGTACAACTGACAAATTTCATCGCATTTGGCCCACACAATTTCTGAGCAAAGCCTTCCATATAGGCCCTACATTTTTGTCTCGCCTGAAAATTTTTCAGAAGAGACATAGCGATCCGATTGAGCATATCTCGAAAACCGCATGCCCTATGTTAATGATATTTGGTGACTGGGTAGACCCGGAGCCAACTGGATCCAGCAACAATATCGGTGCAAAATATACTAATTAAGTACCTAATTTGCATAATTTATGCGTAAAATGCTTTAAATGGGATATTTTACAAACCGTGCACCCTACAATCATGAAATTTGGTGGGTAGGTGAGGATAGAGCTGCGCTTGTGC